>JAPYZL010039353.1:0-13416 GCA_030522825.1 Platygaster orseoliae
ATGAGTACCAACATAATGCCACCAAAAGATCAAAAATCGAACATACGTAGCCCGCGAAAATTCAAAATTCGCGATACTTTTTGAACAAACCTCGTATATTATTACTACTACTTTTAAAAATATATACTACCTTCAATATATACCATCAATATATCTTCAATATATACAATATATTCAATGTATATATTAAGGTAATATATACCTTAAGATACTACCTTCAAGAACTTCTTGATATTATACTGTTAAATTCACCATTTTTTGTATTAGAATTCGAGAATTCAAAATTCCAGACTAAACTTATATCAGAAAAATTCACAAATTCGAAAGTTAAGAAATGAAAAATCTTCAAAATCAAAATAAAACATTACCGATTCTTGGATTGAAGTGTCTATTTTTTTTTTTTTTTTTTTTATAATAATTTTTATTTTCATAACTGTTGGTACATTGATTCGAAATCTCATATATCATTTGAAATGTATAAAGCTAGAGTTGTATATTCAAAGACCTAAAAGTTGCAAAATTTTGATATTTTATGATTTTCTTTTTTTCTAGAATTATTCTCAATGTTATCCAAAATTATTTGAATGAAAATCCAGAACTTACGAATTATTATTATATTTATTGAATTCATGATTCAATGTAAAAGGTAGGGGGGTCACAATCGTATGTAGAAGCCTTTAGCCTTAGGAAAGCTGTCTACTAAACTAGGCAATTCCGCTAAAGGCGCTGGTATATACCGTGCATCTTCACCTTAGACCATATAGTACATGGACTGAGCATTGCCTATCTCTCCGTAGAAGCTGGTGTGGTCCCAACATAGGAGGCTGCCATTATGGCTAAGTTTCAGATTATGGTTCACCAGTGCCGTACAGTACCACGAAATCTACGCGAGCATGAACCAGAAGTCACCTAATATCTCGTTTTCACTTTTTCGTCACTCATTTTCTCAAAATTATTGCACTCGAGAGAAAAAAAACACCGAATCTTTCGTATGAAACTTTCAATAATAACACGATATGCTACATTTACGAGCTTGCAGCCATATTGGAATGAACCTTAATCACAAATTAGCCAGCTCCTATGTTGGGACCACGAACGCCATATTAAATGCTCAGTCCATGTACTATAGGTCTAAGATCTTCACCCCGCTCCTCACCCTCCTCACGCTGACAATTGAACCGATCGCGATCAGCTGTTACTTTTTACGTTTTTATGGCAGCATTGTCAAATCGTATTTCGCGCCATTTATACACGGGATATGCCAGCGCTATCTGTACCACTTTAAGTAGAAAGGCCGAACTAAAAGAGTCACCTTCCTAGTAAAAGGATTATAGAAGCCTAATTTGTTTAACTTTTATTTCTAAAATATATTATTAAAAAATGAAAAAATTTATATATGTGTCACTTTTAGGATTTATAAGCTCTAAAATGTCTATTTCATAACAACTTATGAAACTTTTTACTTTTAGAACTTAAAATTCAATAATTCAAAATATCATGGTATGACAGTCTAGAAATTAGATTCCCACAATACCATCTTTTTAAATTAGGAGTTTTAATTATATAGATGCACAAGTTCTGAAACTATATAAATTTTGAATTCTTTACATTTTTTTACAAAATTAGAAAAATGGAAGTCTTGAAAGTAGTAGAGTAATGAGAGAATAAATCTCTACTCCTCCACCCATCACATCACCCCCTACCCTCTCAGGCCTGGCCCACTCCCCCCAATACCTGATTGGTCCACCCTCTGCCCCCACCCTTTTGACGGTTTCCAGGGTTTTTCACAAGGTTTTCGCGATTTTTGGGGTTTATTTCGTAGGTATCCACGGATCCCCCGAACCCATGTTGTGATTTCTTCCGTTTATTTTACACGATTTCCTCCATCTCCAGACTAGGCTGCTGAACACAATGGTGAATAATTCAAGATGGCGGATCAGAAAACTAAAAGGTTAAAAATTAAAAAACAATTTTTCTATTTTTTTATGATTGATGAATTGGTTTTTTCATTCATTAGAATAAAAATTAAAAAAATCATATTCTTTGAATAAATATATAATTAAACAAATGAATAAAAAGATAAACAAATTATAAGAAAATTTTTCCAAAATGGTTTTTAAATTATCCATCTCTATTTTTTCCGATCCATCATTATTAAATCCGTCATCTTGAATCTGCAATTTCAAATCCGTTATCTCGTTTAGCAGAGTGGTCTAAGGGCAGGAGAAATGGTGAAAAATAGATGGGGAAAATCGCAAAAAGGTTTGGCAGAATCTGCGGATATTTACGAAAAAACTGTGAAAACTCGCCAAAAACCGCGAAATAGGTGGGGCTAAAGGGTACGAGGGGAGGGGATAGATGGCGAAGTCTGGGAGGGGGTCACATGATGGATAGAGGAGTAGGTAAGTTCATTCTCACATTGTTCTACTACGCTTGAAATTCCATATTTCATATAGATTTCAGGCATTCGATACTCCAGCCTTCGAAATTTGATTATCCTTCAGCATAAAATTCAAATCCTAGGTATCAGAATCGTGAAAATACGTGGTGTGGAACGAGAAAAGGGACCTAAGGACCTAGGGACCAAACTCGTTTAGAAACATTATCTGACTCAAGAGCATTAGAAAGTAGGCCCAAACGATTTTGGTTCTTAGGTCCCTTTTCTCGTTCCACGCCACATACATATGTGACGTGCCACGAGGAAAGGGAGCTAACGTGGAAAACTAGAATTTTACAGGGCGAGCGATAGAAGCGAAGGCCTTTTTGAAGTGAAAGGCAACTTTTAAAAACCTGCCACTCCACTTACAACTACGCTCTCACTAGTAGTATCGCAGTGTCCGTGTTTCTTGCTTCTGTTCCGGCAAGAATACAGCGTGAACATATAGTAGTGAGTGGTGGGAGGTGTTTTCGTCGGTCCGTAGTCTAGCTCAGAAATACTGCATTTGCAGCCTTCTAATAAACCATTTTATAGTTATAAATAATGCTTGAAAGTTTTTCCTGATTTTCGTGCTAGGTAGAGCAACTCTGAAACTATCGATGAAGCCCAAAAACAGATTTTAGATTTTTTCCGCGTTAGCCCCCTTTCCTCGTGGCGCGTCACATGTTATAAAATTTGAAATGCCAGTTCGATACTACAGGCTTCGATACTACACTTCTGTGATTCTTTATTCTAGGATTTAAAAGTATTATATATAGTTTTTTTTTATTATGTTGAATTTTAGAATTTCATAATCCAAAATTTTGAATCTAGCGAATTCCAGTATTTCAAGTTTTAAAGTAATGAACACCTGATTTTTTACATAATTTCAGAGTGAGAAATACATTTTATCGAACGTCGTAGAAAAGGCGATTTTACACATGCTCAGTTAATGCATGACTGGCATTTCCATATATTGTTGAGTAAAATATAGTCCTTGACTAGTGTGGAACAATTTTTTTAAGTCATCTGATTAAAACGCTCGCCTCTGGCTCGCGTTGCAACTCTCAGATTCGTTTGAAGAAAATTTTTTCACACTAGTGAAGTAATATACTAATGCACGACTATTGGTCAAAAGAGAACCATTTTACTGGCGTATTTACCTCGCCCGCGGAATGTTCTCCTTCTTCTACTAGTCACACTATATACTAGTACACTTTTCAGTTCTGGAGTCTGGCCGTCAGTCATTGCAAATATATCAAATAACTGCATTACATTTTGTCACGCAGTGTAGTTAGTTGAAATTGTGTTTAATACTTATGTTTACAAGTAGGATTATATAGTTCTATTCAAGTACGGTATTTACAATCATTTGAGCTAGAGAATATTTTGCAATCAGGCGAAACCAACTCATAAGAGTTTGCTTTACTTTGATAAAGACATCTATAACATTTACTGCAAACCAAAATTGTTCAGGTGTCTTAAAGTTTTACTGAATGAGCCACTGAAAATAGATATTGAACAATTCTTTTCATTTTTTTCTCTTTTTTTAACACATTGCTCTCTTGGGTGTGTCATTCTCGCACCTCAAGGTTCAAGTGGAAAGCTCTATTGAGCTAATTTAGTCAAATCTTAAGATATGCGTGTCTTTAAATTCACCGTGGTTTTTATTTCCGTTATTATTATCCTACTTATAAATTTGCATACAAATTTTTGTCGCATAGCGTGTAATCATATCTTCGAGATGGTGTTAACTGTGCTCAAATCAATTGAACACCGTATTTATTTTGCACTGGACGATTGTGCACATTTTTACGAACTCATACACAGAACCATATAAAAATTATTTGATAATTTTCAATTTAAAAATCAAGAACTATTATGACATAGTTTGTGAAATTCAGAATTATGGTAATAAATTTTTTTTAAATGTGCACAATCATCCAGTGCGGAATAAATTTGTGCACAATCAATATTATCTCATGTCTTCGATGAAAATCATTAATTGGTCGTTGTACTCCATAGGAGTTATCTGATACGACATAAACTTGTGATGTACGCATACTGGATAGACGGATAAACAGCTTGCCGAAAGGGACCAAGAGCGGGGAGCTTAGTTTCGCTTCGGGGTAGTTCAGATCTCAGCTGCGAGATCTTTGGCAGTCTCGCGTTGCTGCAAGCGACACCAGGTCACCCTAACTTCACGAAATTCCATTTATTTATATCCATAAAAAATGTAAATTTACTGAATTATAATATGCGTTTATGGATATAAATAAAATAAATGTATTCTTCAAATGCATAATTTCTTGGTATACATCCAAAAAATATACAATTGATGAATATATATTCAGGAAAAACGTGGGTTTGTTTCTCCTCCTTACATCCGATGCACAAAAACAGACCGCTTTCCCGAACTTTTCCCGCTGCGAGTGCATTTCGAAAATTTGAATCCGTGTCGAGTGTTTAGCAAAACTGAGCTTCTTCCGAGTGACGTTCTTTTTCCTCGGGTCATTATCGCTCTTCCCCCCCTTACTTTCGCGATAAAAAACCTATCTTTTCAATAAGCCTTTGCTATTTCCGGAATGACACTTGTGATGGTGTTTAATTTCGATCAAAATAGTGGAAAGAGCGAATAAATTTTGTGATATTCACCGGTGTGCCTAAGATAATGAAAACCCTGCAGTTGAAAGATGTAGCCGGATGTTGCGAGATATCTGAGCAAGGAAAAAGGGAAGTGGTTTCATGAATGGAAGCCGCTTGGTCCGATTTGGAAGAAGACCGACGTTGAAAATGATCGTTCCGCTGATATTAGCTTGCATTTTTTTGGCAAGTTTATCCGCCCAGCAGACGCAATTGGGGAGGTTGAAATCTGGAAAGGAATTCGGTGATCATGAGGAGAGGTCAAATTCGTCGACAGGGTTAGTTTTTCGATCTTTTTTATTATAATTGAAGTAGGATAATGAATAATTTTGCTACATAACTGGTCGATATTTTTGAAACTCATATATGGTTTTGCATTTATACGAAATTTTCATTTAAACGTATGTACCAAAAACTATATTTGTAAGATTTCAGTATTTTTTCATTTTTCTACCTTCTGTCTTTTATGCATGAAAAAAAGTTTGGTGATTTATAATAGATATTTTGTTAAATTTTCTAGCTTTTGACCATATAATTCGTGTTTTGGTTCTCTCCAGAAATCTTTTTGTTATTGTACATTTTTTTAAAAATAATTACTGAAATATTGACACATACGATGACTTACAAATTTTTTTTTATATTATAATGTTTTTCAGTTAGCTCACTAGACATAGTGAATTATAATTGTTATTTTCTCACCAAATGAACATACACGAAACTTCCATCTACGCATACTTGTATTTTAACGAAATGTTTTAGAAATTTCAAAATCTCTCAGACGGTGCAGATTTTAATGATTATTAGCTTTGATTTTTTTATTTGATACAGTATAATTGTCAAGTAATGAAAAACATTAAAGTATCAGATTTTATAAGTGTATATTGTAGAAAATTAAATATCAGGATTCTTATTCGATTAGTACAGACTTCCAGAGCTTAAGGATTCGAGATAAATCCAAAGAATTTTAGTTTCTAGAAAACAGTAGTTTCATATTCTACAAGATACACAGTATTCTGGAACTTATAAGTTTCACTTTACGATTTCATGGAAATCGAATGGATTAGTATTAAAAATTCGAAAATTATATTAATTGTAAGTATTTTAATTTGAACTTGTAACTCCTACAAGATACGTATTCTAAAACTCGTAAGTTACTATTTAATTTTTTTTCGTGAAATATCAAATTTAAGAATATGAAAAATTTTGTAAATTCATAATTCATGCTATCTGGAAAACCAGACATGTAAATACAGGAAAAAATTTTAGGTTTCAAAACTTTCAAATCAGATATTGTGAAAATCTAAATTTTATACGGCATAGTTCTATAATTTGATATTAAGAATAATAAATGTGACGAATATCAGATTATTAAGGTCCAACTGTACAAGAAAAATTCTGGAGATCTGTATTGTAAAAGGAAGAATCCAAAGATTTTGATAATTACAGTATAGGAATACAAAATATATGCCTGTCGTTTTTTTTATAAAAAATAGGAGTTCTACAAGATACTATTTTGGAATTGGTTCATTCTAGAGTACTGATTATCTAATCTTGAATTTATTTTTATAGAATACTCAAATTAAACATTACAAGCGTTAAAATCCTGAAACACATAATTCTAGATTTTTAGATTTTTGAATATAAAATTCTGTGTTTTTAATTTTCATATGCGAATTTCTACGATTCAAATACTTGAAACATGAATTAAATAACATTGGATTATCATGTTTTGAAACCTAGAGCTACAAATTCTAGGAATCTAAATTTTTAAACGTTAAATTAGAAGATTTTGATTTTGATAGTACAGACTCACAGAACCAAATATTGTGAATTATATTTTTATAGCTATCTCAATTTTAAAAAACGAGAGTAACAAATTTTGTATAAGACAGCATTTAGGAATTTTTAAATTCTAGAATTTCAATCTATAGAATATGAAATGAGATGACGTGATGTTCACAAATTCTGGATTCCAGAATTGTAAGTTCCAGACTTGTAAATCCTAAAGTAAATCATTTTAGGAGTCTAAAGTAAATACATATTATAGATTTTCGCCTCCCCCAATTCGATAAATGAACTGTCTCTAACCTTGAACTCAAGAACCATAACTTCTGTGTCATTTCTTATCGCCACTCCTCTTGCCTCAAAAAATACTGTAAATTCTTATAGTTGAAACAAAAAATATATTTGACAACTATCTCATTTTTACGGAAGTATCATAATACTTTCTTAGATTACTTTTTCAGTTCAATTAAAACAGTTTTTACTGTACATTTCTACACGGAAAAATTTTTGAGGTAGTCAATGAATGATCCACAAATTTTTGCTGACCGTTGACATCACTTTTTCAAATTACGAAAAAAAAATGATAATAAGTTAGACGAAAATCTCATCAAATGTATTTCCAATTTGAAAATAAAGAGCCGTTTCTAAGTCTTGATGAGAAAAATCCACAACCTGTGTTTTGTTTCGCAAAAAAGTTATTATTTTAACGAGTTAATTTTGTATAAATCATTTCTTGACATATCCAGTCCGGTGCTTTAACGAAAAATATAAAAATAAGGCAACGGATTTCTCTTATCATGACTAAGAAAATGATTTTTTTTATTAGATATAAGAGTCTGATTTTCATCTATATCGTTAGTTTATCTGATAATTATGAACAACAATGTTGACGGTTAAAAAAAACCTTTTAAAAATCATTTATTCATAACACAAAGCAGGCACGAAGTTCGAAGAAAAATATTATTATTTTATGTAAGAATAGGAAAAAGTTAGGATGGTAAATAGTGAAACTACAAATTCATGGAAATAATGCATGAAAATAACAATAATAAACAATAAAAAAATTGAAAATTATCTAAAATTTACTTATCAAAATCTAGAGAAAACAACGAATGGTAATACGTTATTTCTCAAAGTTTAATGATATTTAGTATTTTTTACGATACTAACTCAAAATGAACAATCATTTTAACTTTGAAAAAATATTTTCTTTCACAAAACTCAATTGATAACATAGAAATAAAACAGGACAACATAGAAAATAGAAAATTAGAAAATTGTTTCAACTTACTAAAAATTAAAGTGAAACTGAAATCTACGAAAATGTTGAAAATTATAAAAACTTTCATCCCTGGAACATCAAATTCCATTATTTTAGATGTAAATCTATAAAAATGCCATAAATCCTTTATAATCATACAAACTCTCTGAAGAAATACTAAACATGAGAGAATTCTATGAAAAAGGTGTTATTTGAAAAATCTGAACAAATACCTACGATCTGTAAAACTTTGAACTGAAGACCATCGAATCGTAAATAGCAAAATAGCTTATACAGCAAAGCGTGTAAATACAATAAATTTACAAAAATATTAGAAAACGATACACATTCTTGTGAGTATTCGAGTTATATGAAAATACAAGAGATTGCCGGAAATCTATATAGTTTCTAAAAATAGATAAAAATTTAAATTATATAGCATCGGATCCTAGAAATCTTATAGCAATCTACATAAAAAAAAAGTTTAAAATAATACTCAAAATTCCTTGAGAGTTTCAGGAATACTAAAACATGCTGAAAATACTTGAAGTCTTTGAATACTTAAAAAATAGATAAAGACAATCTACTCAGAAATTATGAAAAATCCAAGGACTTGTAATTCTAGAAATCTATATGGAAAATTTTGAAAACATTTCAACATTTTTCGAATTGAAGGTATGCTGAAACAAAACGAAAAAAGTAATACATTTATATCTATAAAAATGATACTGTTCTATGCAAAACCATTTACAATAATCAAAATCAATAGAATTTGTAATAGTATAGCATTAAATTCTAAATATCTATAGAGAAATCCATAGAAATACTACAAATCTCCGAAATTTACAGAAATTCGTCACAATTTTACAAATGACATAAAATACGTCAATTTTGAAAATGTATAAAATACTTAAAATTCGTTTACTCAAAATTATCTGAAAAATTAATAAAAATATTTACACTAGTACACTTATAGCGTCATAATCGTAGCGTTTCACGGTACAAAGTAGTATATTATGTAACGTAGTGCAAGTGTTGAATTTGGCGAAGACGAGGGTTCAGGCCCGAGGCGAAGCCGAGGGTTCGAATCGTCTTCGTAAAATGAGGCACTTGCACAAAGTTGCATACAATATTTTATGCAATTCTAGTCTCAAAGCCCGTCCAAATGTAAAACTTTAAGGCTAGAAGTGCAAAATAGTAATTTGTGTTCCCCTCGGAGGTATTTTGCCGTCCGAGGACGTTTGCAAAACGGCAAAAATATCTCCGAGAGGTGCACACGATGTTTTACATGCTGAAGGACATCACTTTTTTGCCGTCCATGGACCGAAAATTTTTTTTACGATTCATGGACGGTAAAGTGACATAATGATGCATGTAAACGCTATTACTGTACTCGTACTGTAAAATATCGTACATTACTCGGACGTAAAATCATTTTCCCACTCGTGTGATTATGGTCCTCGGCCTCGCCTCGGACCACAACACTCACACTAGTGAAAAATAATTTTATCTTTCTAGTAATGTAATATACTATAAAATTTTATACTCTGATTTCTAGAGCATTGAATTTTAGACAGCTGTATACAAATCTATAATAAGATCAGAAAACCTTTGAAGTCGTAAGAATACTGAAGAAATATGAAAACTATGAAAAGCTTTATGAAATAAAATTCTGATCTCAGTGACTTAAACATCACAAAAATCAAATTTTCATTTAATTGAAACCGTATATGAAAAATACGCGGCTCTAGACTAAAAAATTTGTACAACTTCGTCCTTTTTAACTACACGTTAAAGCTTAAAAATCATAAAAGCCCGAAGAAAACATATTTTTCAGAAACTTCTCTTAGAAAATTTTTCTTTCAATTTCTACACTTCTGGTTCAAGACATCAGTTTTTGAAAAAATGTCAAATAAAATTTCCGAAAGTCAAAATTTGTCGAACTGTGTTACTAAAAGCTTGTATGATATTGTTGTGAACGTTTTTGGCGTTCGACACCGATTCCCCCAGTAACAAAATCTAGAAACCGCGGCGCCGTTCTCATAAGTGTATAAATAACCACTTGAAATAATCGGCCCTTATGACTCGTGTATGCGTGTGTGCTCTCTTAAGAGCTGATAGATATGTATTTTCTCACATGCAAAGTGTATGGAATGGGCGCATGGTACAAAATTGTATGTCATGTAGCGTTGAACTAATACCAGTACGCGGGGCAGCTGACGCTAATTACGAAGCGAGAAGTGAATGGCCTCCTTGTTTCGAGGTGACGTATCGTTCATTTCTTCTGATAACCTTCTGCATTTCTCGCAGGTTTACGTAACTCGTCACTGTAAAAAACTTCCGCGTCCACCTAAGCATTCAATTACTAAAAATTTTCCAATCAGAAATTATTTTAAATATTTTATTTGCAGATGTATTTATTTAGAACATTCAAGAATAGAATATATCAATGAATTACGGAAAATAGTTAAAAATTAAGATATCTCTAAAATGAAAAGTAAGGTTTGGATTTCATGTATGAAACTTCAGTGAAAAGCAAATCATAATTTAAATTTTCCACAATTTTAACATCGACCCGAGTCAATAAATAATCGACCTAAATGAACGAATTCGCGTGGCTATAATTATTCTATCATGGAGAAGTTGGTTAAAAAAGCCGTAGGATATCACCAATTAGGGACACTGTTAATGAGGAGCCGTTTTAATTGAATTTGTTTACCGACTTAATTCATTTATTGTTCTATCAGGCCAAACGTGTGCCGCTCGCGGCTCAAGAATTACTGCTGTCCAGGATGGACCAAAAAGCCGAACACGAATCTGTGCGTGATACGTAAGTTTCAAGTCTCTGTTTTTATTAATCTGGGACTTTCAAGTGATTCATCAACTTTTACAGCTGTGTGTTCGGAAAGATGCATTCCAGCAAGGTGTGTCAGACCAAATGTTTGCATTTGCGATGGTGGCTCTTTGCAGCCAGTGTGCAACCAAAAATTTCACTCCACTTCCTCAAAAGGTAGTTCGATAGGGAACATAGTGGCCAAGCTAATCTATAAATGAAAATTGTTTTTTTTTTTGGTTTTTTTTTTAATGGAAATTTCTATAAAAATCTCAAATTTTATGTAGCGTTGATAAATTTCGTAAGTGGCAAAAAGTTGAATATTAAATCTCATTTCAATCAATTATTTTCGAAACATTTTTATTCAGACTCGTTTGGAGTTTTTCTGAAATTTTTTCAACCGAAGCTAAAGATCTGAATAAAACATTTTTATCATTTTCATGCCTCTTTCTAGGAACATTTTTTGAGCTTTTTTCTACCATTTAGGATTTCTCCAGTTATCTATTTTTTATAAACATTTCTTTGTAAAATAGTTTTTATAATCTTGTCATTCATTATATAAAACCATTTATCTGAAGATGTCATGGTCTTATGAACAAGTCCAAAAATGACACTCTATTTGTGACACATAAAAATAATGATAATAAATTAGTACATTCATAAGAAATTTTGTGAATTATAATAATAATTCTATGTTTTTAAACCACATTTCTGGAGAACTATAACTTTTGTAGAGAATTTAGTTAAACTTGAGAAACTCGGCGATACTCTTTAAATTTTCATAAATCAAAAAATTTTTAATCTTTCTGCAATCATCAACAATTTTAAAATAAATTCAAAAACTCAGGATTATTATAAAACATTAAATATTTCGGTATATTGAGGGCGATTCCCGCTTTATTAAAATACTGTAGTCTCTAATTTACACGAATTAAGAAAATTCAATAAATTTAATCTTTGTAAGACGAGATAGAAAACTTATGTAAAAGTTGAAATTCTTCATCGCATAAAAATCATTTTTGGCCCATACTTAAATAGCTACGCCATTAAATAAACTTGAAACAATAATAAATAATGAAAAAAAAAAGAAAAACAGAGATATACAGTGACCTGGGACGGGAAAGAGGACTTTAAGTAAGGTTTCAACGACATGAAAAAACGAGCCTTCAGAATTTCGCACTCAAATGCCTCTTCCTCATTCCAGATCACATACAATACGATAAAAAAATATCTTTATAGGACTGGCTCTTGAAAGTCGAAAAAATCTCAAACATGAAAACAACGAATGCACGCATCGTTGTATCAACGGCGTTTGCTCTAATGGACAGTGTAAATGCAAGCCTGGTTATCAAGGCGAATTTTGTAATGAACGTAAGTGAAGAAAAATTTTTTTAAGAATACTTCGTTTTTTTCATAGAACTAAAATAAAGGTTTTAGAAAATGATTATGAAATTTTCTTCTTCATTTCCAAGACTCGAAAATCTGGATAATGAATAAGACACGTATATTTTGAAAGTATAGTATAAAAATAAATAACTGAAAAAATGATTACAATATAATGAACAGAGTAATACGTAATCAAAAGCTAATATCATAAATATTCCAGAAAATTTGAAGTAAGATAAAAAAAATATTGAATAAATGTACCAATAGTAAAAATATATTATATAGGTATATATAGAAAGTATAACTCTTCCTGAGTACCATGTTAATATGCAGGTATTTCCCTCGAAATTCTTTGATTTTTTGGACCGTGATATTAACTTAATATTTTCTCTTATGTAGCGGTTTGCAAAGAACAATGCCTAAATCAGGGAAGATGTGTCGGACCGGATCGCTGCGCATGTGTTTACGGTTATACTGGCAAACGATGCGAAACCGATTACAGGACGGGTCCTTGTTACATGAAAGTGCGAAAAAATGCTCCATGCTCTCACGCGCTGGAAGGTGTGCTCTGCACGCGTCAATTATGCTGCGCAACAGTTGGAAAAGCTTGGGGCCACCCCTGCGAGAGGTGTCCCACTCACTTAAATTGCGAGGTTGGTCATCTCGAAACAAACCGCGGCGAATGCGTGGGTAAGTCATGTTTTTTTTCGGTAGAACAAATGTAAGACAATATTTGGAATTTTGTGACCTTCCTTTTTAAGGGGAAGGAGGGTTCGAATCATGATAAGGTCGAGCAATGTGTATATATTTGAGAATGTTTAAATAATAATCATGTTTTTATTTTTATTTTATTCATTGATGCCTAGTCATGATACGTTTCATAAAATACCGTTCAATAGATCCTTGTTAAAATAAACTCGACATTAATACCCAATGGGAAATTTCCGTAGTATGCCCTCCCTAACAACAGGCGGCGCATCGCGCCAGTATGGGCATAGTATCAGGTTGTCGGAAAAGTTCGTAGAGAAATCGATAGACATTTTATTGTTTTTATTTTCTTTATTAAAGTTTATTTTCAATTTACAATATAAT
>JAPYZL010039363.1:0-11430 GCA_030522825.1 Platygaster orseoliae
GTGGAAAGAAGAATGGCACCATTGAGCAAGCAATTGTCAGGTGTTATCTTACCCCATGATGCTTATGGAACTCATTTGGACCATAATAATAAAACAGTCGACATCGAACTCGAAAAAAAAATTTTTGCAAAAGCTGGACAAGTTTTGAGCGAAATCTAAAGTCAAATTACTCTCGATAATTACCCTGTTGTGGCTGAATACGTATCGTCCGTGAATAATGATATTGAAGTTCCGTCTTTTGATGATATGATTTGGTATCAGACTCATGTGAGAGAAAGTCAATACTTTTTATAGGTGAAAGCTACTGGCCATTTGCAAAAAAAAGGAAAAATTGTAAACCAACTCATATTTTACATTCGTTGTTCCTTTCCACAGATCATTAAATGGAACGACATCAGTTGTTACAAAATACCGAGGAGCGATCTCAGAAAATTTCTTCCTGAAGGGTTTCTTCCTCCACCTTTTCCACTAACGCAACAAAATGGTCATCTGACAGTCTCTCCTCCAACGAACATTTCCGAGGCCAAATTTCTGCCTCTCTTCCAAAGGCTGAGTCTGAAAATTTCTATTCCATATTTGAAATACAGTAAAATGCCGCATGATTATTTTTGTAGAACAGTGCAGACCTAACTTGATGGAAGAATCTGCAAAGACTGTGGCTTGTACTTCGCATCGAAGAAAGCAGCAAATTTGAAAGTTAAAATTTTGAAGCACAATTTGCGATCTAAAGATAGTAAATGTTTGAGAATCTTGAGCAAAAGGAAAGATGAAACTTTGTGTGTTTTTAAAGATACAACCGATAATGATGTAGTTGAATGGACTGACAACCGATAATGATGTAGTTGAATGGACTGAAAATAGCGACTTTATAGCAGATTCAGAGACAACAAATTTTATCGAAAAAACGAACGACAGTCCATCTTTTCCTACAATTGACTCCTTCAGTGATTGGCTGAAAAATTGGACTGACGATTAAGTGCAATCGTAAAAGTATTTCCATAAAATGTTCCTACGAAAAATATATATAATTTTTGATTTACCTAAATGTGATTAATTGTGATGTCATACTAAAGATACATATTTGAACTACGACATACATTACATTGTACTGAATAAAGAGTATCAGTATTAAAACAACCTGCAGGTTGATGTATTCGATGAAAAATTTTTTTCAAAACCTTACGTAAGATCTGGGGGGGGGGTTTCAAAAATCTTACGGTATCCTTACATGAGGTAGGGGGGGGGTCAAATTTTCGGATAAATTCCCTTACGTAATTAATGGACAGCCCCATACCTATCATATTAAATATTAAAAAAAACGATAAAGTGACACACGTTTTTTCAACAAATAGTTTTGTTGAAAAATCGATACGTTTATAAAATTTGCAAATATACTACCAGTTTATTTTATTGTAAACAAACATTTTCTGTAATTATCTTATTAAAACACAACAAATTCAGAATCTCTCTTACTAAGTATGAAAAATTTTTAAATGCGTTAAGTCATTTCGCAAAAAATACTTTACAAATTTCTAAAATTAACAAACAGATAGATGGAACGCTTGTAAAATAAAAAAAAATCTGCAGTTCCGAAAACTGAATCATGAAGTAGCTAAAGTTTTCAGTTCTGGTTTGAGTGAGCACGTTTTCTGTATTTTTTTAGTGTTTTTCGCTTTTGTTAGATACATTTTTCGTAAGAATAATACGCCATTGACAATTATGTAGAATAAAAAATATTCCATACGGAATCTAAAACTTTTGTCTTTGTGCATTTTGGACTAACAACTGAAAATACATTTCTATCCAAAAGGCGCATACCAGTGATCAAATATAAAAAAATTCGATTAATCAAAAAAAAAAAACATTCAATTATTATGAATCCTGAACAAAATATATGATCCTACATAGATATATATGATGCAAATTAGACCAAATAGCTCAAAATACTCAAAATACTCAAAAAATTTTTTCAGATTTACCAAAAATAATGTGAAACCTTGAAAAAACAAATTCAACGAAGCCCCTAACATGGAATTTTCTAAAAGTTCAAGAATACAAAAATTCTGAGAATTTTGATTCAATTTAAACTCTAAAGTTAGAAATGCTGATTCAAATTCTGAAATTTAAATTCTAAATTCAAAAATTTCGATTCAAATGCTGAAATTCAAATTCTAAATTCAAAAACTCTTATTCAAATTCTGAAATTCGAATTCCAAATTCGAAAACTCTTTTTCAAATTCTAAGATTTGAATTCTTAATTCAAAACTTCTATTTTAAATTATAAAATTTCAATTCTAAATTTAAAAATTCTGATACAAATGCTAAATTCGAAAATTCACTAAAAAAAATTCAAGAATTCACTGAAAGAAAGAACAAATTAAAAGAATGCACTGTGAAACTTTAATGAATTCTGAAAATTCTGATTCATATTCTGAAGTTTGAATAATTAATTCAAGAGTTCAATGAATTCAGTTAAAAAATTCTGACAATTCTGATTCAAGTTCTGAAATTTGAATTCTCAATTCTAGAATTCTTATTCATATTCTGAAATTTGAACCCTTAATTTAGAAATTATTATTTAAATTCTAAAATTTCAATTCCGGATTCCAAAATTATGATTTTAATTCTAAATTCCAAAATTTACTGAAAAAAATTATATACTAGTGATTTTGATTTTTATAAGAAATAGCGAAATTCTAATAACAATTAAAAAATTTCTCATAAGAATTCTATTTCTTATAAGGTCGACCTTAAAAATTCAAATAAGAACAAAACTTTTCATAAAGACCAGTGACACTTTTCTAATAAATTTTTAATTTTTAAGTAAAAATATTTATGCCTTTTACATTTCTTATGCACTGGAATATTCATGAAAAAAATTTTCTGTAAATATTTCCACAAGAAATAAAATTTTATGAAAAAGTTTTTATTACAAGAATCTTAAAAGTTCGACCTTTTTTTTAAAACGACAAATTTCATCGTCGATGATTCAATGAATTTTTTTTGTTTCTCTGTTTGGGACTTTTAAATCATTAATGGTAAATCTCAGGAAAAAATTCTCGTGTGATTTTTCAACGTTGTAAACTTTGTCAACATCATTTCGCCAGCATGATGAATGATTGTACCACTGTAAACTAATGAACCCTGATAAAATAATTCCAAAATCGTTTGCAGTCACTTCAATATTATGCACGGGAGAAATTTTGGATTATAGCAACCACAGATTTAGTGAAATTTGAGCCCACCAAAGTTTTCGGTAGTACAACCAAAACTTTTGATATGATAACCAAATTAATAGTCACTGCAACCTAAGTATCAGTCATAAAAATGAAGCATTAGCTGCTATAACAAAAGCTTTGGTTGTAGTACCCAAAACTTTGGTGAATCCATATTTTACTAAATCAATGGTTGCTGTAACCAAACCAATTCTCTCTGTGTGTTTCCCTGAATATAAGGACCTTAATTTCCCATTTGAAAAAAATTCGATTTGAAATGCTCCGGAAACGTCAGTTCACAAAAGAATGCCTCGCTTCCGCAATAATCACCGATCTCCGTATATACACGCGACATTTCACCAAACACCGAACATCGAAAATCTCCTCGATGTACGTATACAGGCAAATCAAGCCCCAGGATCTCCTCCATTATCGTTCGTGAGACGCTTGGAAAATAGGAGTTTGATTGGTACACGGGGAATTTCAATCGGAAATGACGCGCAACGTCCCGGCCGTAAATAACATTTGCCTTTCTCGCGAACTTGCCCGGAGAAAAATAAAGGGAAAGACAACAAAAAGTCGAGGTAAAATAAAAATAAAAAAAGAGAAACAAGTCGGAAGGGTGGGCGGAGGGGTAAGGAAGGGAGGAAAGAAGAGTGTTCCCTGCGCGTTGCACGTTGCACACGCATTTTCATCATTATGCCGAGCACGGCTCGTCGATATTCCGGTTTCCTCATTTCGGATTCCCTCTTCCATTGCCTTTGCAGCATCCACCACGCGGTGTCCTGCGGTGCCAACCGGGGAAGCGCGTGCTTTTCGACAAAGTCTAATCATTGAATCATTCCGGCGTAACAACAGACGTCGTCATCGGAGGGACCGACTCCCCTCGTTCCTCGGGTGTACGCTAATGCGACTCGCGTTACGGCTACTTGTACTTGCCCCGCGTCCATGGACACCCATGGACCACGAGGGTCATGATCGTTTCGGGGGAAATTCATTGATAGTCCCAGCGATGGCCGATAAGTGGACCAGCATGTGCACCATAATTGCCCGCCGCTGCAAATGGACAACGCCACGAGAGCGCGTATCGCGAAATTAGCCCCGGGGACTGGACGATAACAAGGGACAACGCAATTGCTCGGTACGTTTTGCAAGTGCTGGCTTTTGCCCAAGGCGGAAAATGACTGACTTCCTTATAGTCGGCGTACACTGGAAAACGCTATCACAGGACTTACGATCAACATCGCTATCGTCAAAATAAACGTCACTTGAAACGAAGAATAGTGCATTTTGTGTCTCTCGGAAGTATTTTGCGGGCCTAGGACTTTTGCAAGACGAAGAAATCATGTCTGAGGCTTGCAAAAAGTCCGAGGATGGCAAAAATACATCCGTGAGGTGCACACGATGTTTTACATGCATCATAACGTCAATCTTTTTCCGTACTCGGCCAGAAAAGTTGGTTTTTTGGGCCTAGGACGGAAAAGTGACGTCATGAGGCATGTAATAGTAGTGTTTGTGTTAGTTTACGAAAGTTTTCTGTTTTTTGGAATTTTGGTTGATTACAGTTAAATTGATTGATGGATGAGATTCTTTTGTTGGCACCTTCAAACAGACGTCATTGTTTTTTCGGAGGTGCCAATAAAGGAATCTCAGTCAACAATCAATTTAACTGTCACCAACCGGAATCCCAAAAAGTAAAAAACTCTCGGAAACTGGCCCGAACATTATTTTTCTGTAATTTTCGAGAAGGAGCCGTTACACCTTCGTTTTTTGTTTCGAAAGCATTCTTTTTCTCGAAAATTTCAAATCAATTTCGTTTAAAAAAACGAATTTCATCGTCGACGATTTTTAGGGGCTTCGCTGAATTCGCTATTTTGAGGTTTTAAATCATTGATGATAAATCTCAAAAAAAAATTCTCGTGTAACTTTTCAACGTTGTAAACTTTATAAACATAAAAAAAGAGTTTCTGTAAAAGACATATAATCAGAAGAACCTCTATATAGCAGTAATTCTATACTTTTAAATTAAGAGCGGAATCATGACATCGGTTCCCTTTGTATCGATAACATCAACTTCGATTGCATAATATTTTTAACACTAAGTACACTCAACATTTCATTCATAAATTCATCATCATTCCATGTTATCTTAAATTACAAATGCTCAATTTTCATTCAATTGTCCGAGAGAAAAATGGCTTCGTCATAAATCGACTCGTCAAGTACTACTCGATGTCATTTCCAGCTATCGCGTTTTCTATTCAGCCTTTTTTATGATTTGTCGTTCGCGCTTTCAGGATACTGTTTGTTGCGATGTTGATTACACGGATGCGACCATTGTTCAGAACGTTCTCTGAACGCTTGCAAAACTGCATAACTGTGAACTGTTGCAAATGAGCGGAACTCATTGAAATTTAGTGCTCTTTTGTCATGGAGCGCTAATTTCGACGGGCGACACTCGCGATTTTAAAGCTCCACTGAGTGTCTGAAACGTAACGGCCCCTATACCTAAACAACGCCTGCACTTTCCAAGTGTTTGCGAATGTTTCGTCGTAAACACCAAACAATAATATGCATAGAATTACACTCGAGCATTACAAGCTTTCGGTGAATCGCATTTTTGCATAAGTCTGCAAGTTATAGTAAGAAAAATTGAGATAAATTTTGAATTTGAGTTCAATTACGCCTTCGATTTTTCTTATATTCAGAGAATAAAATTCGATTAGCACTCTTAATTTCATTATATACAATAAAAAAATCAATACGTATTTGCGCAGTTGAATTTTTTTTTGTTTCTCATACATCGATGGTTATAACGATTTTCCAAAAAGAAAAAAGTACGAGTTGTTAAAAAATGCAGACAGAAAACTGAAGTATAATCTAAAATGGTCGAAAGTTGTAGAAAATCTTGAAATTTTTCACGAGAAGGATTTTCATAAATACTTTTCGCCAGAAGAATAAAAGTATGAGAGAAAAATGAAGTTGACCTTATTGTGTCAGAAAAGATTCTTCACAATAAGAAAATTCTTTGACATTTTCGCAAGTACTTATGAATTCCGAGTAGCTTAACTTTTGAGGTTTCATCTTTGAATTCTGTGAATGTTGAATAGTATATTTTTTGTAAATAACTAAATATCTACAAACTACCAACGCCTTAAGTAGGGAAAATTTTTTTTTAATTTTATTATTACGAAAAATCTGGAAAAAAAATGAAAAATGAATCAATTTAAGAAGAATCCATGCCATTTTTAAAGGAGTTTTTGGAAAATTACACGTAAACAAATTTTAAAATATTTTAAATTATAATAATAAGATTAATAATAATTTAAATTATTAAGTTTGTAAAATAAAAAAAGAGAAAAATAAACGTATGTCGTAAATTTTCTGATTGACTTGTGAATTCTTTCGAATACTTTTTGGAATGCTCATTGATATTTTTAGACATTTTTCAAAGTTTCTAGAAAAACTTGAACTTAAAAATATTATCAAGAATTGATTTAACACGCATTTCACGAAACCACAAAAAAAACTTTGCAAACACTAGTAATAACATTATTACTTTCTCGAAAAGTCAGATGATGAGAATTCATTAAAAAAAAATATTAGTGCAACTTTTTCTTTTCGATGTAAGAATCAATGTCAAGTTTAGTGAAAATTCAAATTTAAATTAAATATAAAAAAATTTCTATAAATTTTCATTCTAACTGGATTAGTATCACTAAATTATATTCATTGTTTCATCGCACGTTCTTTTCAATTTCATATTTTTAATAAAAATATATATAAAGTGTATTTAAATTATTTTCACGTATGCCAACTGTTTCCACAAACTATTTTCTGACTTACGAATATCCTTCCATTTTTACTATTGCCAAGGTTTTTAACTATTATGTTCAACTATGTGTAGAAAGTTATGGTTTTTACTTTACAACTTTACTAAACAAAATATAGTCTTTGAATATAATATAAACGAATTTTTTTTCACTCATCTCATTAACTTTTTCATACTATCTGAGGAATATGCTATTATTCCACACATGTATTATTCCTAACTTTCGAGACATTTTGAATTACTTATGTTATGAAACATACAAGAAAATTCAAAAAACATGATGTTTTATTAATTTTTCAGCGAATATACAATTTTTCGATATGCATATTTTCCACTGCAGTCCGACTAATATTAAGCTCAATTTATAATTAATTATTTCCATTGTTATGCATATCCGATGTTTTGAACATAACATGCCATAATTGTGTTATAATCTTCTTCCAGCGAATATCAGAGATATCTTCCATTACTCTATTCACTCTGGGAACCAGATTATAAAACATTGGGAACAGGGCTGCCAGATTATACGGAAAAATCCGTATTAGACAAGGACAAGCTTACGTCTTTTTTGACGATAGACGGAGAAAACAAAACAGAATCTGGCAATTAAAATGTTTTTCGAGAAATACGATTTCAAAGAACGAAAAATTCTTGGAAAAACTTATGATAAATTGGATTGTCTTCTTCATGTTCTGCATATTTCACTTTTCTTGTCAAACGCAAAACGATTTCAGCAATCGATTTTCAAAAAAATTGTTGACTTAGTTATTGTATAACTTATTTTGTTTATTCAAATTTAAATAGTTTACTCCAGATAAACTGCGTAGCAAATTTGAAGTACTACCCAGACGTGAAAAAGAATGGTAGAACAAAAAATAGTAGTTTATCGGACGGTAAAAAAAATATCTATGACTTATATATTTCCATATCAGTGTTGAAATTGAACATTGAACGAATTCATATCAATGTAAAGCTCTTATATTTCAAAATACAGTTAAAAATATAAATCTACAACATCGCGACTCAGATGAAAAAAGTTGGCACGAGGTGACCAAATTCGAAGAGCATTCTCAACAGTGCTGACATTTGATGACTCGAACCGCAAACGCCCCTTGTCAGAAGTCGTAAAGAAATAGAATCTCTGCTCCGATTCATTAAAAGTTTCCGGGAAGAGAAAAGAGATGGAATTTTGATCAGAACTGATCGTGACGGATCGCTCACTATCGCGCACGATCGTTCGTAACAAACAGAGCCGAGGTTCCCCAGTAAATTTGAATTGGGACCGCGGGCTCGATCCTTGTTACATAAATCAAATCCGCGATAAGAGATTATTCCTCTCGTTTTGTCAGGCAAACATATTATTCGGTCAAAATAATTTGTTCAATTTCTAAAAATCGAAAAAAAAATGAACCTGATTCATTGGTACACATTTTACTCGTCAGACACATCTACATCAGAGAGGAATTACATTTTTTTTTTAATTCAGCAAACTTGATTCCATCGCTTAAAATCCATGGAAAACAAGTAAATCATTTTCGTATAATGTTTTTCTGGAAAAGTAAAGTTCACGGAATTTCTCATAAACCCGCGCCTTTGAATCTAGAGTAATGAACTCTGCAACGAATCAAGCTTGGAAAAAGAAAGTAACGAAGTAACTGAAATAAAATAACTTTGAAAAGAACTGCGCTTATGTAGGATATTTAAAGTATACGGATTATTATCGGAAACGCGTGGGCGAAGAAAAATGAAAAAAACGCTGCCAAGATAATTCGATAATTTGAATACAATGTGTATAGAGATTTGATATTTTTCCCGCGATAATCGCCGGGCGTATTTTGCATGACGCGTCATTCAACGCGCTTGATGAACGAACAACGCGACGCTAATAAAAGTTCATTTGCCGGACAAAGCGCGCGCCGCGCGCTACATAATAGCTGCAACGATTCGTGCGCATTGCAACGAAACTTCGGAACATTAAACCCAAGCCGAATATCAATTCATCGCTATTTTATTATTCGGCGGATTGTCGAATAAACAATTAGAAAACAATGGAACGACTAGTGCGTAACTACCATGATGCAGCTCGAGTGGTGAATTCACGCATTTTTGTGCAATGAAAATCAAAATATTGTCATTTTGGTATTACTAAACCTTTAACCCATTTTTCAATCATTTTCTTTTTTTATTGCAACGAACTTGGGATGAGAAATAAAAGCATTGTAATTTAATAAAGATTTTTCTAATGTTCTCAAAAAAATGCAAGTTTTCCCTCTTTTTTTTATAATTTACGTAATATTTCAGTTTGTCAGAACTGTGGGTAACTTTTAAAATTGTTGAGAAATTTTCAGAGTAGACAAAACTATTGCAAACTGTTCATATCTCAAAATCAGAATACTTTGCAATTTTCATTTTTGAGTGCTGCATTTAAAACGAACACCTTTGTTAAAAAATCGATGTACCTGAAGTTCCAAACGTTTAAAATTAAACGAAAAAGAAAAATATATGAGTTTTCAGGAAAAAACACTTTGCAGATTCTTTCTAAGACTTTTCTGACTTTACTGTCTCCAAAAAAATATTTAACACCATCTTCTACATGTTGAGAAATCAGGAATATATATATTTTTTCTTTTCGTTTCATTTTAAACGTTTGGAACTTCAAGTACATAAAAATCGTTACATCAACATAATATGCAAATAAATCAATTTATTACCTATATTGCAAAAAAAACTCTCTGTTTTAAGTCTAATAAAAACCTAACAAATTTGTTTAAAGTCTTTTATAAAGTGTGACAAATTTTTTGTCACTGTTGTTCATTTCGCAAAAAACCACTTTCCAGATTAGACAAATTTCCAAACGCTTGTTCAAATAAAAGAAAAATCTATAGCACCGTAAATTGAATGCGATAGAAGCTAAAGTTTCGAATTTCGGCCCGAGTGAGCACGTTTGGTGTATTATTTTAGTATCGTTTGCTTTCGTTAGTCACATTGTGAAAAAAAAACTGTTTTGTGTTAATAGAAAAAACTGCGCGTAGAATTTCAAATCGATGATTGATTGAAAACGTTCCGTGTATAACAAAAACAAACAAATAACTGTAAAAGCATTTATTTCTGGTAAACTTTATCTTACTAATTAAACACTAAAAGGTTATTCAATGAATCAAAAATTACAATATAATTGGATTTTTTCCATTAATTTTCATCGTTTATTAAATTGAAAATACCTTGATGTTATAGTTAAAAAAAATCTATAGTAATATATACTATGAGTTAACAAAATTTAAAGTATGTATAAGTAGGTATAATAAGTAATCCAATGTTTTGGTAATGCTCTGTATTATTCGATAACTAAGACTTATCTATTTTTTCATTCACCCGATGTTATTCCAAAAAAACCGATTCTTTTTCTTTCAATTTCTCTTCATTCTTTTCATATTCCAAGCTTTCGACCCAAAACTCAGGTCCTCTTCAGGGATTGACTACAATTACAATAATTCCCCTTATAAATTCAACATAAAAATGAGAATTCAATCCATATAAACATAACAATTCAATCCACATAATCAAAATAAATGTAACTCCACATGATAAATAATTATAAATATTCAATCAACAAAATCTCAATGAAAAACTTACACATTATATGTACAGCATAAATTTCTTTTAATGTGATAATGTGAACAGAAAACAATTCCCCACAAAAATTATGTAATAAGTGAGGTCAATAATACCTTAAAAAAATGTTGTCTTTTTTTTAATTTATTTTTTAAATAAATAAAAATTATTTTTCAGTATTTCTCGTATGTGGAGAAAATTCACCATGAATAAAATAAAATTCCAGTATAAAGTTAGGTACATCACAGATTACTTGACTAACCCCTCGACCTACTTTTCTATTTCTAGCGGGTTTATCAAATGCTGAAAAATATGAATTCATGCTGGTATTGTTGACAAAAGCCAGTAAAATACCAATATCATCGATGAAAAATTTTTCGCAGATATCCATCGACCCAATTTTCTGCGCGTGCGGCAGCGAAAATCTCCATGAAAGGAATTGACAATGGCGAAATTGCCGCGAAAAGATCGAACTCGCGGTAGCTTATACGAATGCTCCAGATTGCTCGTAAAGCGGCCAGAAGTAAGCAATCTTGGCAAAATGACTGCGAAGTTCGCGGCTCAGGGAACGTCGAAAATTGAAAGTTCCAAGTGCTCTTTTCGATCAGAGAGTGAAGGAGAGAAGATGAGAGAAGAAGAGCAAAAAATGCCGTTTCGTCAAAGCCACGATGATGGATTTAAGGGGGGAACCTGGTTTAGAACGCCGAAAATTGCATGATATTCGGCACAGTGTTTTAGGCTTCTTAACGTATGAAATGTTTCAAGAACTGT
>JAPYZL010039400.1:0-13421 GCA_030522825.1 Platygaster orseoliae
AGCGATAAGTAGAGTAACGGCATGTGGCCGATGACTTTTTTTGTGCCGGTCATGCACCTCGTTCGAAAAAAACAATTATATATTATACCAAATACAAATCATTTTGTAAAAACGTATAGAATCTGAAAGTGTACATTAAAATTTGAGTACATCAATGAGGTTCAACTTGAATATTACGTTGCTTAATGTAAAAACTACAAAAATGTAAAAAAATTGCTGGTGGCCGATGACTTTTTTTGCGCACTGTATGTGTGAAAATAAAAAAGATCAATTCACAATATAGAAAAAGTTTATTACGAATCAATATATAATTCTAATGTAGAATTATCAAGTTTCAAAAAAAGATTTCACTATCAAGGTTTATGATTAAAAAAAGTTTGATTTATAACCTAGAATAATTAATTTCCAGAAGAAAAAAAAAGAAATAAACAATTTCAGATTTCAAACGAAAATTCAAGTTCGTTTTAAAATAATTTATATTCCCTTAAAAAAAAAAATCGAACGATAGTGATTATAGTGATTATGATACGTACAATTTTTTTCCGCGGGGATTTCCAATCAGTATTTTAATCATGTAATGTCTTGCTTTGAACGCCTAAAATGGAATTTTTTTCATTTTGTTCGACGTGATTATTAGAAATCCATTATATTAGAATTTAAGCTTCCGTAGAGTGAGCTGAAAATGCTTAAAATAAAAAAATCTGTCACTAATGACTTCCTTTTTGGCTGAATCATATATGTCGCAAATAAATTTTCATCGCTCAGTATTACTCGTTACTCTGCAATTCTTGCTTTTCGTTAGTGTTTGACAAAGTTTCAAACATGTCATTTTTGTGTAACTTTGACAGTTTGAATATTCTTTTGCTGGTGAAAAAAATGTGGGAAATACGTTGGTAAGTCAAATTGTACTATACAACAATAATTGGAAGGATATTACTTATGAATTATGGCTCCAACTGCGTGCCATTTAGTTTTTTTTTTTTTTCGTCGTTTTATTTATAATTGAAAATCATCTAAATTTTGTTTATTTTTTTCTAATCTCCTATAAGTAAATTAATATTGTATACTTAAAATATATCCTTATTTACAATTATACATTTTCATTTACATATGAGTAACTGTAAATGAACAACTATTGTTAATTTCAAATGTATTGCTCCAGGATATAAGGTTTTTTTGTTCATTTTTTCTTTACATAATACAATATAAATAAAACGTTAGACCTTTGCAACGCGAATTATTAGGCACTTTTCCACACACCCAACGAAAGTGCGTCTCATATAACATTTGGAATTTTTTTTTTTTTTTCATCAATTTCAAATACACGCATTTCCATTTGTTTCCATTTATAAAATAACTAGAGGATCGTTAAAAAACTTCAATGTGTGATGTAAATCCACATGCACCATGGTAAATTTACAACGCCCTAGTAAAATTACTACTTTTCACCTAGCTAAAACTGGGACCTATTTTAAAAGTAGTAAAAACACTATCCGTCGTATTTTTACTAAAAATCGGTGATTAAACCAGCGATTAGTAAATATACTAGTATTATGAAAGTTAATATACTACTATAATTAGAGTAGTTTTACCAACGTCTAGTGAAAATACTACTTTTTAAGTAGGTCCCAGTTTTAGCTACGAGGAAAGTAGTAATTTCACGAATGATTTTTTACAGTGCGTAGTTACTTTAACGATGGATATGGCCAGGGCCGGATTAATCGTCCGTACCGCCCCTGGGCCAGTGGCTGAAACGCCGCCCCTTTTGAAACATAGCATAATAAATATCTTTAAAAAAAAGGCCATCAGTAGTAAAAAAAAATTTTTTTTTGACATTTATCACTAAATGTTCTAACTAAATCTTTCGACCTTCGAAATTTTCCGCCCCCCCCCCCCGAAAATTCGCCGCCTTGGGCCATGGCCCATGTTGGCCCTTATGTAAATCCAGGGCTGCATATAGCAATAAAAGTGAATGATATTATAGCATCAAAACTGAAATTTCGTTCATTTCATTCATTTGGTTGCTGTAGCCCAAGTACTAATTTAAAGTCGGCTTTATACGTACAAATATAGTTACAATCAGAGACCGAGACGGCCGAGACCGTGATAAATACACGCAGTTCAGTCACTGAACTAGACGATACATTTCTCCCAGTGTATTTGAGGACGTTCTTTTCTACCGTGCCCCGTGCGCTTCGACGCGCATGACATAGCAGCCATTCGCGGGAAAATTTAAAATGTTTAGAGAAGATATCATAAATTATAATATTTCAATAATATTAGGAAAAACAATGAAGATTACGAATGAGATACATGAGTAATGTAAAATACATATTTGTGAAATCCATTCTTTATTATGCCTCATTTCAACCTCAGTCTCTTACGGATGTTTTTTGCACAAAACACCCGTAAAAGGACCCGTAAGTTATACGAATTCAGTTACGGGTTACCGTTGGCCACGATATCGTGGCCAACTTATATAAGAAATTAATAAGAAAAGTTTGTGTTTTACATTTAGGAAAACATGTCACGCTTTCGTGATTTACATAGATGTTTGGAGTTACGTTTGTACAGCATGGTTTCTAGTGTCTGCAGTTCTTTTTCTAATAGAACTACAGCGTAAGCATGAAAGAGAATCTATAAATGGAGAAAGTCACGTCCTGGAAAATGGCGTTACGGAAAAAAACATGATTATACTTATCATTAAATACATATTTAGGGTCGAGATATGTTAGTTGGACATAGTTCGCCTTTTTCGCTCATAAATTATCCTTCTCTCAATATTATGTGGAGACCTGTATGCCGTTTCAAAGAGGAACTCAAGTGCTGTACTTTGCTGAAGAAGGTTTAATATACAAATTTAAATTGCGCATTCAATTAATATTTTTCATACGATCTCGCCATCTACTCCATTTTTCTACTCCTGCCTACTCCATTCATATCGGCTTCCTTATCTTCTATTATCGTAACACAATAAAACTAAGCAATTGATTACTTTACACTAATGCTAAAAACCCTAGCGGACGCGCTGAAGACGTCGTCTTCTGGGCATTTTGAACTTTTGAAGTTGGTAAATCGGTTCCCCGTTTCGAGTTGACACGTTCGAAAGAATAATTATCTCGCGGTTATCTGCTCTTTTTTTCAATTTTCAAGGGAGAGCTGGGTCCAGGGGGGTGACACGCCTATCCCTTATACATTGTAGTTCGTGTCCAGAAAAAACAGATGGGGCGGCGCTGGCGTTTGCCGGACAGTTACGCTAGAGACCCTTTAAGAAGAGAGACTGGCAATGAGCGTCCCTACGTTGCTATTGGCGTATTCAAGTCAGAGCAACAAAATGACCGCGCAAATAGGAGAGAAGGTGGGAGGAACAGAGAAGCAGACACTTATTGTCAGCCATCTTGTTACCTCATTGCCAGTCTCCCTTCTTTGTGTCCTAGTTCCATGACACCTCAACGAGCAATGATGTACAGTGTATAAAGGTGAATGCATCCTTCAAATATCATTTAATTCAAGATTAGAATACAAACTTCAAATATCATTTAATTCAAGATTAGAATGCATAAATTTAATCGAGAATATTAATATACAGATCAGATTAACAGTTAAAAGAGATATGAATGACTCGAGGTAGATTATCAGAATAATAATAGAAGAAACTAATTAATTGATTAATTCATAGTGACCACAGTAGTAGAGCTTAAAGGAAAATTGGCCAGGTGCGCTAAAGGCAAGGGCTTCAAACCATCAGGAAATGAGAATTCATTTAAGAGAAAGGGTTGCTATGGACTCTGGGTCCGGTTACAGTTACTTCGTGATATTCCTGACCATCATTTCTTGCAAGAGGAGGAATTAGACGTTCGCGTAGCGGAGTTCGCCAGTAGGCTATTCGCGATCCAGCTGGAGATTCCCAGTCAGAAGATCACCATTAAATGCGCTAGTTGCGGGGTGAAAAGATCATATGCCAGGGATCCGGTAGATACGATACCCCAAGACCGACAAATACAGATCGCGAGAAACTGTAGCGAGCCTAGAGAACCTAGCTTGTAAAATATTGTTATTTAGGTTTTATCATGTATGTATTGATTTAGTTGTTATCTCTTCAAGATTATTTTTTTACGATAAGGTCTGTAAACACGAACAATGTCAGCGGTTTCTTTAGTGCTTTTTCCGCGTGCGACACTCGACAAAGAGAAAATTACGACGATAGTTGTATATTTAAGTAATTAGCGGGGTACAAGTGATCCTGCTGCAAAAGGATGCGAGAAGAATGATTGATGTAAATAGGGCCCATAATTGGGCCGATACCGATATAAGAATGGAATGAATGGAATTGTTTATTCGCCATGTAAAATCAATGTAATTTTCTTTATTTTTAGCACGATTTGAATAAACGAGATTTAAAAGTCAAAAAAAAAAGGTAGATACGATACCGATCAGGAAATCTCCTCGCATGACGAAAGAGGAAGAATTAGGTGACTTCTCGGACTCCGATATAGATCAGGTAGCTAGGGAATTAGGTCAGTTGCCCGAGATGTTGACCCCGTATTCGCCAGAGTCACGATTTTAACGATATATTATATTAGATTGTTGCATTGACGTTTTGTATTATATTTAAGATTATATTTGATTTGATTTCAGAGAATAAAGGCATTCGGGCAACTAAAGATTTAATCACGACTTGTTCTTCCAATAACTGCAAAGCATTTTGACAGTCCAACTCAAGGGTGAAGCAAGGCTGTTGTCTTGTATTGGTCCTTTCTCTCTGTCAACGTGGGATACGTTTCGAAAGATCAGCGAAGGTTTCTCTAAACAGAGTCCGCTCGTGACACTGTATTTATAATCTTATAACTATATGACAAAGTTCTAAGATTTTTATGTTAAAAAATACAAATTTACAGTTAGTTGTGTGTTTTCTCTTTACGAGAAAGAATTCAATTCATAAAATATTAATTTAATACAAAACTTTTTTAGTTATCAAACGCTTGACATATCATCGATTACTGTGATTTTTTCGCAGTTCGGGGCAGAAAAATTATATAAAGTGTAACGAGCGAGCTCGTTTTAGTTAGAAACAACCCCCACGCGTAGGAAATCGTACAAGGCGCATTGAAAGCCAAAAACCTAGTATAACGCCTCCACGCGTACAAGCTCATGCGTATCAGACGCTTACCGGACGCTCATTACAATATCTAGATGAGGCCTTCTGAAGCGTCATTGCAGTGCGAGTCATTAATTATGATGTCTACATGAGCCTCATCTAGACTTTCCATTGCTATACGAATACCAGGCTAAATGATTCTCATTGTTTTACGGAACTAGGAATCGTTTGGTTTTTCCATTTGTTTGCAAGACATGCTTGCTCATCTTTCAATGACGAAACGCAATGATTAGACATTGCCAAATGGATACGTCGCTTGCAATTGAAGAGGGGATATCCAGTATATGAGCTGACGAATTCTCATGCTAATCGGAGTAGCTTCCTAAACTTACTGAGCTAACCATCTTTCGAGACTGGCTTACGCTCGACAAAAGTAAAGAAGACATCGAGACCTATTAGAGTCAAGCTTCCCCAAGACCCGAGTTGTACTCGAGGTCCTAGGCAATTGACAATACTCTAAACATTTTTGTTAGATTTCCGATGCAATGATACTCTGGATATTTTGCTAGATTTTCGATACAGTTCAATTATGGGTCTTTATGAATTTATCATACACCAATGTTCAAGTTCTTTGATTCTTTGGTGCTAGATAAGTCATAAATCAAATAAATTCCATTCGTTCTTCAAGTTCTTGGGGAAGTGCCTAACCCATCTTGAAAGAGCGAATTAATTCACATGAATAGATTTAAGAAGCAAGACTGAACTTAATGCAGAGGAAGAACTTGAATAGATTTAAAAGGGAAAATCACATTAGATTTAGAGATTAAGAGGGAACCATCCATCGAACTTGCCAACCAAAATTCATAAAGATAAATTAATTTTAGTGATATCCGCGAGGGACTCGTTGTGTGAAGTGAGGAGCTTAATTAGAAATTAACGAATTGGGCCCTCGGCCAATAAAGCTACGTTCGCTCGAAAGAGAGCTTTGAGTTTATATTATAGACTCAAGGCGTTGAAGGGTTTCCCACCAGATCAGGCAATTGCCCTAGAGGATATAGATAGGAGGATAGCCAAGCAGGCCAGCGAGGATTATGGAATAGCATTGTCTAGCATACACAAAACTAAAAATAAGGCCACTCAGACAAAACGTTATTATGAGCACAATACCCCAGCAGATCCACGACGCGAGAACCTTTTAAAAATCACAAGACTAGGTTTCCAGGCGGCAGTTGCAAGAATCCATGCCTCAGCTGTGACGTCTGTGGACGTCAATTCATCCAAAAGAAAGCGATTATTGCACATCTGAAAAAGCACCAAGAGAGTTAGTAGTAATTATATTCACAAATATACAGGATAGTTTTTGAGTTATCTGCAAATTTTTGAACATCTTGTATATGAATTTTATAGTACAATCATCATTATTTGTTTATGTTTTTTTCTATAAATTCAAAAGAATGAATGAAACATGAATATTGTAAACAAATGATGAAATTTTGCAGCATTGTTACAACGAGGATTCAAAGTACTCGCAGGCGACGAAATCGACGAATTTTTAAGTACGATCGTTAAATAATACTACTTTGAGTCTAAAAGAGAAAACATCAATCGTTTCACCATCATTTTACTCAGCAAAAGTTCTCTATAAGAAATATGTATCAAAAAATTGTACTTGCTATCGGTTACGATTTATTTTTCAATTTTTTTGTTTTTCATACATATATCAGTTTAATTATGTGAAAAAACTGTACAAAAATGTATATGTTCCCCAAAAATATTTTCAAGAATCAACTTTTTTTCCATTGTCATCCATCGATTTTACTAGTTAATTATTTACGTTAATTAAATCGGTGCAAGTTTTATTTAATAAACATTTTTAGGTATCATTTTCATTAGTTTTCGAATGAAAGTAAATAAGAAAAGGATCAAAGATGAAATCACATTAATTAAGGTTTAAAAAAAAAACGTTTTTTTTTTTAGTTCTTCAAAGTTAAACAAAATTGAGAATTTCCAGCTGAACTCAGTTGTAAAAAAACTTCAATCCTTTTGCGTTTGTGAATAAAAAAATACAAATAATCGTTTGAAGAATAAATAAAACTAGAATTCTTCGAAAAAACTAAAAAATCAAATATTTAGAAATATTTTTCGAAGTTTTAAAAATAATATCGAACAACGTGTGAAAGTTTAACAAATTTTTCGTTCCAAACTTTTCTATTAATTGCTTGATTTTTATACGAATATCAGTAACTAATATGAATTGCCATTTGAAAATACCAGAATATTCAAGTTCTTATCATTGTTGCAAATAACGATTGTTTATATAAAAAATTGTAGCAAAAAATGTAAAGAACTTAAATCAAAAGTAATCTGAGATCAACTTCCTTAAATTTACAGAATTTACAGGATTTACAGGAAAAAAGGTTTTTTTACGTTTTTATTGAAACTTTTCCGAAAATTTTCGGTTTCGGGCCCGTCGTACAAGGAGGGAATGTGTGGCGATCGCGCGCGACAAAAATTAATTGGGGAATTAGAAAAAAATTTTGCCAGAAAATTGCGCGCAATCTTCGTCGAAAAAATGCGGTGTCGGTGACTTTGTCGAATTCACACGCAACAAAATACGAGTCATGAAGCCGTGTCAGATGCAATATGGACACGATGTCAAGTGACGAGATTGAAATAGGACAAAAAAATAAAGAAACGGAGAGCTGATGATACCATCGTCGAACACGTGCTAAGACAACGCGGACGAAAAGAAAATGACAAGAAAGATTTGGTGTGTCTCGACGACGCTGATAAATGGAGTATCATATGGGCGAAACAAGAAACCTGGATTTTAGGGGTCGGAGGCAGCTTTTCGGCGTCATCACAAACAAAAGATCTTATACCCACTGAAAGTCGTTATCTTTGAAATTTCGAGCTATCACTCGAGCGCCTTGAAATTCTCTAAAATGCGCTCTTGCGATAAATCGTTATCTGCTCGGCAGATTTGGGATAGTGACTTACCTTTCACTTTTTTATCTCTCTAATGCATTTTTTTGTTGAAACAGCCACAATCAGTTCGCTGTTTCTCGCGCCGCGCCGCTAATAGAATCGTGTACGTTTGAAAATTTGTTAATTTTTTTCAAAATGGGTCCGTCATCGAGTGACAAAAAAGGTTCGCGCAATAGTCGAGGACGACCTTCACGAAATAAAAAAAAACTGCCGCCAAAAAATCGCCATTCGATTGAGAGTGAAACTGCGTCAACAAGTGCTTCCGCGAAAAAATTAAAAACGGGCCATGTGGAAGAGCCAGTAAATGCTGTCCACGGATATCGTCTGATAACGTTTTTATCCTTTTTTTCGTCCTTGAGTGAAATGGTAAAGTGCAAAATTTGTGACGGAAATCTGAATTTTTCTGAATCAAGTATTCGTGGACTTGGATTCAAGTTAGTCGTCAATTGCAAAAATTGTGAACCGCGCTACATAAACTCTTGTCCGCTCATAAACAATGCATACGAAATCAACAGGCGTATCGTTTTCGCGATGAGAATTCTTGGTGTCGGTTACGATGGCATTCGCAAGTTTTGTGGTTTGATGGACCTCCCGAAATTGTTTGGAAAAAATGTGTATCAATCGATTATTCCGAGTATGCTTCGTGCGTCAAAAGCCGTGGCAAATTCACAGTTTTCGTCAGCTGCTGCTGAAGAGAAAGAGTTGAAAAATGCCGAAAACGTTCACGAGCCCACTGGATTGACCGTCTCTGGTGATGGAACGTGGAGGAAACGAGGGTTTTCGTCGTTGCAAGGAGTGACAACGTTGATCGGAAATTATACGGGAAAAGTGCTCGATCTCCTTGTAAAAAATTCATTCTGTAAACAGTGCGAGTCCTGGAAATCAAAAAAAGGCACCATGGAATACGAGGTTTGGATGGAATCTCATGCAGACGAATGCGACGCGAATCACAATGGAAGTGCCGGAAAAATGGAGTTGGACGCGGCTGTCGAGATGTTTTCAAGGTCAGAAGAATTGCTCAAAATTAGATATGCTTCATATGTTGGTGATGGCGATAGTAAAACTTTCAAAGGCATTGTTGACTCTCAACCTTATGGCGAAAAATTCACGGTATCGACAAAAGAATGCGTTGGTCACGTACAAAAAAGAATGGGAGCACGACTTCGAAAATTGAAAAAAGAAACAAAGGGTCTCGGTGGTAAAGGTAAGCTCACAGCAAAGCTTATTGATGAGTTGAGTGTTTTTTACGGCCTCGCAATACGGAGAACAAAAGTTGCGCAAAAGACATGAAGACGGCAATCTGAGCTACGTTGAAGCACAAGGCGTCGACCGATGAAAATCCGCAGCACGATGACTGTCAACCTGGGGATGACAGCTGGTGTACCTGGCAGAAGGCGAAGGCTCAAAGAAAACTCGTAGAATATTCTCATAAACCGGCTATCAGCGATACCGTGTTGACCGCAATCACTCTTATTTACGAAGATTTTAGCAGCGATAATTTATTACAGCGGTGCGTGGGAGGATTTACACAACACAGCAATGAAAGCCTGAATAATCTCATTTGGTCATTCGCTCCAAAACGAGTATTCAGTGGAGTGAAGACTGTGGAAATCGCATCATATTTGGCAGCGAGTATTTACAACGCAGGTTACGACAGTATTCTACAGATGATGCACGTTATGAATATAGTCATTGGGCCGAATGCTATTGATCTGTGCAAAAAGGTGAATGACATAAGGATCCAACAAGCAAACAAGCGATCGTTCCAGGGCTCAAAAGAAGGAAGAATTGAAAGAAGAGCGATGAGAATGGAGCTAGAAGAACATTTTTTGCAAGAGGACGGTCCATTTTATGAGGCAGGGATGGCAGATTAAAGGTAAGAAGCTGACCTAAATTTTTTTACTGACAAAATTTTTTGGAAATTTATTGCTATATTCATTATCGGTGACTGAAAAAACCATGAAAATCAAATGCATTCGAAAAAAATTGCATTTATGCCACAATTTGTTTAATAAAAAAATGTTTAAAAAAAATTATTATGCAAAGTTTTAGGAAGATTCATAATCAGTGACCAAAAAAACCATAGTAATCATATGTATCTGAAAAAATTGTATTTAGCTACAATTTGTTGATAAAAAATGTTTTAACAAAATAATAATAAAAATCTGAGGTCATATTAGTAATCGGTGACCCGAGAAACTGCGGAAAGCATATGCATTTTGCAAAAAAATAATTTTGGCGAAAATTTGTTTAAACAAATTATTTAACCAAAAGTCATATTGAAAATCTGTTGTCAAATTTGTCATCAGCATCCCAAAAAACTATGGAAAACACCTAAAGAATTTGTTCGTAATAGTTAAGTGCATTATAATCACATAAGTGCAAAAGCAATACAATTTTTTTGAAGAAAATTGCCATTCATAAAGGCCATTTTGATTTTCAATATTGTAAACAAACATATTTCGAAATTTTAACATGTTTGTGAATGCTTGTGATGCTCTTTTAGAAACACTTCATTTTTGTTCAAAACGATATGCTGGCGCAGAAAAATATCGTTTTCATTTTTTTCACATTTTTTTTTCTAAGCCGCCATATTGAATTTACTTTTGCAAAAAACAGAATTCTGACGATAGCATCGTGTAGAGCGACCTTGAAAACTTAAAAAAATGTAGGTTTGAACATGTACCTCATGTTGCTACTATTTTATTATACATCGTCAAAGTTCAACCAACTTTAGGAGTTTTGGTCGTTACTTTAAACACGTTTTTCTCGAAACGATGTTTTTCAAAACGGTGTATATGATATCTCAAGATCTAATCAACGAATCGACTTAAAATTTGACATACTTAATAGATCAGTGCCTCTGGCGTCACATAGGATTTTTCCAATATCTTGTTTTTTTTTAATAATTATTAAAAATTATAACATGAAATTCATGCCAAAAAAACGTATGTAAAAATCAAAAATTTTTTTCTCGTTGGAAAAAAATGCTAAAAAAAAAGGCTACGTGACGCGATAGCCAATACAATACAGATGATGAGAATATTTTGCTTTTTTGTTTCAGACGACTGGTTTTTGCAAAATCATGTACACCATCCAACTATGCGTGAAAAGCATAGGGATGCGCGAAGCAGCATACATCGAAAAGTTTTTTTTTTCAACCAAAATTTTTTTTAATTTTCTTTTATATAGACTGAAGATAATAAAAACAAAAATACAAGTGTACCCGTATTATTTAGTTCGCAATAAATTCATAAAAATGACCCACAAAAAATGACCCCCTTAAATTCTCTTCTCCAAAAGTTTAACCTTGTTCTTGGAAATGGTAGGAGTTATTCAAGTGGAGGTGCTTTCGCCTGTTACTTCTGCTTGGTTCTTCTTTCCAGAATTCACGTGATTCCTATTGATTCGATTTAGCGGTCGTTTAGGAGCGTACGGGTTTTCAGTTGTCACTAGAGAACCTGACGATTTTTTCGATATCACAAGACAAACGGATGTATGTCATATTAGGATTACCAGACATGGACAAAAAGAATACGTGCCATTCTGCTCGTAGACGTGTGAATTATCTTCCAAGAAACGTGTACATAAGCTCGTCGAATTTTTGACAGAATTGGAGTGGCTTTCTGAACTTTACCAAGTTTACCTTCTCTTTGAGATTGGCCCACGCTCAGCAAAAGTAAGGAGGATATTTCCAAAACCCGTAGTCAAGCTGTTCTTCAGCTAATCCAAGTTAATCCAAGTTCTTGGAGAAGTTCCTAATTTACCTAGTCCGCGGGGATGGCGATTTCGTAAAATAAATATCAATTTGACCCAAAAATGAGCTTTTTTTCCAGGGGATTTTTCGTGCTACGTTTTTGCTTACGAAGTTGGGATTCCATTATTTGTATGCAGTTGAGGCGAGAAACAGGTTTAAGGAGTAAGTGAACAACATCCTTGCGACGATTAAAAACGAGGGAGTGAGAAAATTTCGCGGTCTTATGAATTTATTGTGATGTTTTTCTCCGGTTTTGACACTTGTTGAATGTGCTCACAGCTGTTGTCATAATTACGGTTCCAAATTTCGTAGAAATTAAAGTTAAGAGATTTATGCGAGTTTATTTTTAGTGATATTTTTAATTGAGTGATTTTAGTGTAGAAATTGGAATTTGTCAAATATTAGATTAGGAAGATTAAAATTTCAAGGGTCGCTGTAGGCCGTTGCCTATACGAACGCATTTATTTGTAAATAGATAATAGTTTTGAATAATTTTTATTTATATTCAGAGACAGATGACGAGGGATTTCAAGAGAAATCCCGAAAGTGAAAACCTACGTGGACGTTCACGTTAGAGGTCCAGACAGAACGCATGCAAAAGCACTAGTAAAAATTAAGCATATTATGTCACAAAACGGACATATTGATAAAGCGATAGAACTGTGTAACCTGGGAAAAGCAATCAAAAAACGTTGATTTTAAGTACATACACGATGATCAAACGGCGAATACGTTTATATGTATATCGATGTACCTTGTTTTTGTTAGGAAAAGTCAGTAAAGCTCACGGGGAAGGTCCACGCTTTTGGTGACTCCACCCGAAGCCTAGTGGCGCGCGTTCTATGCGATCTGGGCTCGAATGTCACATTTCTTACCTTTAGTTTAGCAGTTTCTTTAATTCTGCAGGTCTCTATGCAACCTGGTGGTTGACAGCATCGGGCGCTTGAAGCAGTTCGCTACACCCTGCGATTGCTTCACACTACCAGGTATATAAGCTTAAATCCGCTGTTTGCTTATAGATAACATTAGTAAGCGTATTACCACCTACCATGAAAATGTCTTACTGTTTTAGTATGAGTTCGATATCTATTCACATCAATTAGTGCACATCGTAAGCGATTTCATACAACAACATACGTTTTTCTTTGTGTAATCATGTCTAGTTTTGTGCCAAAAAAAGAGCATATGCGGGAAGCTCTGCCGAATCACGTCGAATGCTTGTGGAAGCATATGGTGACAGTGGAAACAACTTGTAGAGACTGGTTTCGTCGGTTCAAAGACAGCCATTTTGACTTAAGTAGCAAGGAGCGTGCAAATCGGCCTAGAAAGGTCGAAGACCATCAGTTACAGGCTCTTTTGGACGAAGATGATACCCAATCGCAAAAAATTCTTGCCGAGCAGTTAGGTGTCACTAAACCAGCCATTTCCATACATCTACGTGCCATGGAAAAAAGTTCAAAGAATTGGAAAATGGGTACATCATGATTTGAATGATAGGCAGATGGAGCGATGTCAAAACACATGCGAAATCTTGCTTGCTAGACAAAAAAGAAAGTCATTTCTGCATCGTGTGGTGAC
>JAPYZL010039429.1:0-12023 GCA_030522825.1 Platygaster orseoliae
GTGATTAGAAACATGTGTAACATATTGTTTTCAAGCTATCATTGTGTTTCTTGAGTGACGGAAACTTTACATCAAGTTATCTCGAAACTGTGATTTTGTCGCTATGCTGGAATGTTTAACCTCTGTAAACTGTACGCCAAAATGTTCAGGAGCGTTAAACGGTACGTTCGAATGTTCAGGCTCCGTGAACTGTACGTTATTCTGGCAGGGACCCATCGATTTTATTTATCATCAATTCCTCTATCGTAATTTCAATACAATTTCTACATCTTCAAATTTTAACTGATCATAATTTTTCATTACTTTTAATTAAACTCATCTTTCTACTTAATATTGCATACAAACATCATTATTTTTCATTAAAAATGTAACGAAAAATATAACAAAACCCCAACCTGCCTCTCAACAAAATCACCACATCTCTACCGCTAATTTATAGATACGCAAGCTCAAATACCTCGGTACTTTCGTAAAGAGGATTCCCGACAAACACAATTTCTCGTAAATTCTCGAGATCTTGCAATTTCGCGAACTCGTTCCATTCACGAACCAAGTTATTCGACATGTACAAAACGCGGAGATTTTTCATTGCGTTGATCCCTTTCATTTTTTCGATCATATTGTACGAGAGCCAAAGTTGCTCCAGCGTTTCTCCAAGAGGCTCGAGGCCGGAAAATCCTTTGATCAAATTACGACCCAACGATAAGATTTTCAGATTTTTCAAAGCTCCTATTCCTGGAGGCAAGAAGATCACATTCTTTATCCGGAAGAAAAGCTTTGATAAATTTATAATTTTAAACGAAGATCACAATCTAAATAATATTTAATGTTTAATGTTTATGTTTGCGTGAAGGGTTACCAGAAATTTTTTCGATGAGGTTAGTTGAAAGAGAGAGCTTTTCACACAATGTGAGGTTCGACAGTGAGTTATCCATTTTTTCGATGGGTGGCCATTGGAAAAACAAATCGACTTGTTTGGCAGTTGCAGCGTTTTCGCCATTCTCTTCTTCCCATCGGGAAATCGCATCCTTACAACTTGTTGGTTTCCTATTTGCTGACATCGAAACTGGCTTGTTTACTGATGCTGCCATGGCAATGCATGGTATTTAATTGTGAGTGAAATATACTAGTAGGTATTTCAAACAATAAGAGTATTTTCTTTTAAGAAATGAATTTCACTATACTAATGCGGAAAAATTTATTTAAAACGTGACAGTTTATTGGAAATTAAGTTCTTTTGAAATCTGATAATAAGTTAAGGACATACAAAGGTACAGGAAAAAAAACTACGCGTACGAAACGTGATCAACATCAGCTTTTGTTAAATATATAATATCTTACTGCAGATTATGCAAACACGCAATTACAGTATATAGAATATGACACGAGAAGAATACATCGAAGTTGCATTTGATTGATTTATGACGGCCGTAATATTGACATTAAAAAAAAGAAAACGGAAGAAAATACTTTAAGGCACTTTTTCCAAGGGTCCGCTCGTAAAATCTATAGGTACACATTATTATCCCTGTATTACAGACATTCGCACTCGCAATTTTGCAATATAGTCTTTGATCGGAAAAAGAGTACAATTTTGTCTCACCGTATCGCCCGTTAATTAGCAAATATCAATTACTATAATTGAGTAACGACGATCTGTTCGGGGCCAGCTTCGGTTTCGCCCGCCGCAACCGCGATGAGCAAAATTGTGGGCACACAATTAGAGATAATCCTTGACACATTTCACATTAAACACCAATATTTTTGTATAACACGTATAAACTGTCTTTCGCGTGCGGCGCACGTTTTTTCGATCATTGATATAATTCCATATCAAAACAACAACTGGTGTCGAAAAAACGGTGAGTCAGAAAACGGTTTGTAAAAAGAAATTCGCTCAGGTTACCTTTTTATGAACCGATTTTGTCACCCTGAAAAATTGGCGATTCGAAGAGAACGAAAATGCCGAAGCTTGTGCTTTTTTATTTTTTTTTTCATCGGCCGTTTTGTTCCCCAGCCACAGTTGTCGATGCGCTATATAAAAATATAGAAAAATAGAGATTGCATATCGTTTTGGCACGTGAAATGTACAAATTGGTCGATCGGGTTTTACAAAACGTGTAGGTTCTCGCAGTTCTTGAATTTACTGTCCTCTTTACCGAAGAGCCAGGTTAGCATTTGCCGCGCTTTCATGCTCGCCCTAACGACCCCCCGCGATTTGTACCAATGGGCGCCTCCACCCTCGCCACTTTTCCCACCGTCGCCGAGGTGATGCACGACTTTAAGGCGAATTTGATTGAGAATTCCCACCAGGAGGTCGTCGACGTTGTGGTTTATGCCCACGGAAATTTCGATAAACTTCGCACGGTATGAGCACGCCAAGCATTTCCCATCTGGAGAAAGTCATTGCGTTCACGTTAAATAGTTTAAACGATTGACACTTGCAATGTCCATGGGCGTAGGCAGAAAAAATTTTCGAGGGGAGTTTTTCGAAAAAAAATATACACATACATATATGTCATTCAGGGTTTTGTAATTTTTAATCCTTGAAGATGTGGTTACGAGAGTAGGATATTCCAATTTTTTTCGAGTCAAAAGTTGTATGTTTTTTCATGTTTATATTGAATGTAATGGAATTCAATTTTTGTGATTTTCAATTAGCTAAGTTGAGAACTTTTTTTTCTCATGCTTTTAGTGTTTTTTTACAATCTAACGGATTTCATATTTTTTTTTTTTTTTTTTGGATTTTTATACATCAACTTTTTAAAGATTTTTGAGAAAATCATAGTACACAGATTTCAAGGGATAAATAAAATAAATTCAAATAATTGAAAAATTGAAACGAAAATAAAATAAATTAAATAGCAAAAATTGAACGAATAACATTAAATTGATTTTTTTACTTCGCCCAATACTTAGCATTCAATAAAAAAAACTATCTTTGTTACATGCTCTTGAGCTTTTATACACAGAATTGTACAAAAGTACAAACATTGTATTAATTGTATAAAAAATATTGCTAAAAATAAAAATATTGTTGAAAAAGCGCTGCCCTCTCCTAAATGTTCATGAATTAGTAGATATTTATGCTACACGAGACAAAAGGATGATTCCAACGAGTACAATTGCGCACTCGCTTCGCCCGTGCCCAAACTTTGCACTCGTTGGAATCATCCTTTTTCTCCCTTGTAGCATACAATATTTTTTCCTATGCATGTGTAAAAGTGGCTACTTCATTTTTATGGAACGCAGGAGCGAAACCCTCTTTTTGGAGTACTCGGAAATCAGCGAGAGTTATCAATAAAACCCTAGGGAAATATTCATAAATCCTGGATCACAGGGAAGAAAGTTGCCTGATCCGTGATTAATAAATGTTTCCTAGGGTTTTTGTTGATATTTCCTGCTGGATTCCGAGTACCCCAAAAAGGGGCTTTTGTTTCCGCATTCCATAGAAATAAAGTGGCCTTTTTTACGGATGCATGGGAAAAAAATTTTTACTGCTCGAGTCAGAGGCGTAGGCAGAGAAAATTTTCGAGGGGAGTTTTTCGAAAAAAAAAATATACACATATATGTCCTTCTGGATTTCCTAATTTTTAATCTTCGAAGATGTAGTTACGAGAGTACGATTTTCCAATTTTTTTTGAATCAAAAGTTGTAATTTTTTTTATGTTTATATTAAATGTAATGGAATTCAATTTTTGTGATTTTCAATTGGCTGAGTTGAAAACTTTTTTTTCTCGTGCTTTTAGTGTTTTTTTACAATCTGACGGATTTCATGATTTTATTTTGGATTTTTATGCATCAATTTTTGAAAGATTTTTGAGAAAATTATAGTACACAGATTTCAAGTATTTAATATGCTATAGTGTTGAAATTTTCTCGTTGGCTATATTATTTATTATTTATCATTGTTACCAATATAAACATTTTTATTACTTTAAAAATGTTTGGTTATATTGTATAGTGAATTTTTTATGAATATAATTTCATTTCAGAAAAAATTCTGCTCAAGTTTAATAATTATGATTGTGAGTTAGAAAGACTAAAAATTCTGGACTTGTTTTGAATTTTACTGATTTTTTAATTAGTATTGATTATGTTTATGAATTATTTTTTTATCATTTTTACTTTCGTCTATTTTCCGTGAAATAATACACTCGACCCTTGAAACTTGTCCCCTCGAAATTTGCCGACGGAAAAAATTTTTGTTTACTTTCGCCGGGCGCTCTGTCAGAGAACGTCGGGTTTCTAATAGAGTGATTCATTGTTGCGCCCGATCAGATGGAAAATAACGGGACGTGTCGATTGTGTCGACTGTGAAAACCTGATTCACCTTCGAGCCACACAGTCCTAAACAAACATTTGAAAATTGGCCGACAAGACTGGCAGATGGACAAGTTTCAAGGTTTGGGTGTATTTTTGAAAAAATTTTCTTCATATAGTTTTTAAGAATAAAAAGATTTTGCAGTATTTCTATTTACGAAAATCGAAAGGATTTTTAAGTGGTTTTTTTAGATTTCTAGTATTTTCTTAGATATTTTTAATCAATGCTAAAAATTATATGCCCTAGAATGCAAATATCTATAGATTTTTGATAATTTCATAGATTTTGAGGATAATAAGGTTTACGTTAATTTTAAGTATTTTTTATGTGTCCTCTCAATTTTCTTTTGTTTTCAGTATTTGTAAGATTTTTTATCGTTTTCTAATATTTTTACACATTGTCATTTGTGAAGATTTTCCAAAAACGTAATTTTTAGAGAATTCAATAACTTTTATTATTTTTCAGAAATTGTATGACGAAAAATTCTCTGGTATGTTTATGAGTTTCTGTTTTAATTTTTTACAACTTGATTTCCAAGTTTCGAAGTTTTTAGATTCTTATAGAATTTTCGTAGATTGAGGTTTTTTTAAAAAATTGGCAATGCAATGTCATATCGAATTCCAATTTGGTTTATCAAATTCTCATCATAATAATAAGTCATATTATTATCATAATATTAGGCACATATATGTCGACATAAAGACACAAATAAATTATATCGTTTTATGATTCGGTCGACGACCAAAATTTTTTACTCCCAAAATTTTTTATTTTTTTTTAATTTTTTGAAAATATTTTATAAGAAGAGTAAATGCTTTTGTAATATTTCTTGACATTCATTTTGCTATCGCTTAATATATATAATGTTCTAGAAAATTTCTTCAGGTTGTAATGGTATTTTGTTTTTTAAAATCGCACCTTGCAAAGTTTGTTTAAATTTTTATGAAAATCTTTTTTGAAACTTTTACAAATCGTTAGTTGACGATTTTAAAATAGAAAAAAAAATTATTCCTAAAATTTTTGTACTGGTACTAATTCTCATAAAAATTTTTAAAAGAGTTATTCAAAGAAGATTCTTAAGTTATTTCAAGAAGAAGAAAATTGTTTTATCTGATAATGAATTTCGTGGAACAAAAATAACCATTATGTGGAAAATACGGCAAGTTAATTAACCGAAATTCTTAAATAAAAATAGAAAATCACAATTAAATATAAAAAACTCGATTGATTAGTATTTAAGTATAATGTATCGTACTTTTCGCGATCTTTATTCATTTTTTTTGTATGTTATTTAATTACAAATATTATTTCTCAAACGTGCACATCGAAAACAATAATTTAATATGCGATATCTAACAAGTCCTGAAAAATCACTGAAAATAATTTTAAAATTTCCAAGTTTTTATTAAATTTAGTTTTAGTCCAGATTACTACAGTCTTGCAGCTTTTCTCAAGAAACCTCAAATTTTCTCATACTTTTAGACGCTCTATTTTCAAAGTGTTCAAAATTATACAAAACGTTCCGTACAAGGAAAATGAGTGAAAATTAAACCCCCTGAAAATACTGCTATACACAGCTCGTCAAACCTTGGCATGAGACGACTCTGGAACGAACGAGGTCGACCTTGTTCCCGACGAGGAGAACCGGGTGGCTGCGCACCAGCTCCAGCTCGTGCAACCGCGCCAAATGCTGTTCCGCCCTTTGAAAAGACGCCTTGTCTATTACCGAGTACATGACCACGAACGCGTCCGCTTGCGGGATTTTTTCTGGCTCCCCCTGAATTTTTTCCCCAAATTAGTTAGCATTACAAGCGCCACATACTTGCATTTAGAGCACAGACTCTATGCACAAGTGCACTAAGAAAACAATAAAAATGTAATCCGTCTGAAATATCGTACTTTTAGCCAGAAATTGTTGTAGTTTTTTTAGTATTATACGGTAAATATTGTCAAATGGTATTCTAGTAGTGAAATGTAGACAAATTTTGTTGTAAAAATTCATATACATTGCGTTTCCTACTATATTTTTATTAAATTTGAATGACAACTGTTAAACATCAAATTTGACAGACTTTCAGTGTCATCGTTTAATTTTTGTATAAACCAGCTACATCCAATCAGATACAGTAATAACCGCCCAACTGTCACCCAGTTACCTTAAGGCTGACGAATGTCATAATGATTGCATTCGAAATTCGCGTGTGAAATCGCACGTAAAATTTACCTTAGAGTTGGCGACGTTCAAAAATCTCAGCTCGCTTTCCTCTCCGTTTAACATGACAAAGACGGATTGCTCGCTGGCCACGTCTGCAACATGGATACACAACACATGTTCGGTTTAGCGAGAGACTGGACACCTCAAAGTTCCCGAATCTATTATCCGCGACGTATACATCGCGCTCGCTGTCAACCCACGTCATTGATTATCGACTTTGCGCAGGGTTATTAGAGCTTGAAAAGTACAACGAGCTTGAATAGAAAAAAGGACATCACGCGAAATTTACGTAACTACGTGGAATAAATGGTTTGGGGTACAAGTGCAAGCTTTCAGATTCGAAATGGTCTTAAAAGCTCCTCTCTTTACTGTATCATTGTTGTAATAGATATTTATGTTGTGGCGGTAGTGTTGGGGGAGAAAAATTCTCTGTTGGGACACGTTTCAAAAGCATTGTCCCGTAAGAAGCTTCGTGCCATGTAATATTCAGTCGAGAAATGTGTGCTTTTGTGATGAAGGAGTCATTAGACTGAGTTTTATTGAATGGCAGAAATGTAGGTTTATTACCGAAGTGACGGATTATTGTTATCGAGAGTTTATAAATGGCTTTTGAATCTGGAGCGAGATCTTGATCAAGAAGCGATGACTTGCCCGTGGCACTGTTTGCAGACAATAGCATACAGTAGTAGTTGTTACTGTTATTTTGGTGGTCTATATTTGACTGAGCAAACGTACAAAAGTATATCTGTTGACGTATTCTGAATTCTGAGACTTTTGAGATCATGATTTTTTTAAGATGAAAATTGAAATTGAAATTGCATATAAGAAATGCAAATAAAAACATCAGTTTAGGCTGAATTTAGAAGTATTATGAATTTAGAAGTAAGGTTCTAACATAACTGCTGATTTATTACTGATCTTGATGGTCTATGAAGAATGTAAAGGCATATTTTTCTTCTTTCATAAAAATTGACGAAGGTTCAGCATTTTAGAAGGTACCGCATAATGACGTCATTTAAATGTTAATAAATCTATATAATACTGAACTCAAAAATTGCCATTACATTGTTTCAAAATTATGTATTTGAGGAAAATCGAAAAACAAACTTTTTGTTTCGAAAATTCTAAATTGCAAATTTTGTAATTGCAGATTTTTCGTTTTATATTCTTGAAGATAACGAATACTTATGGATTAGTAATTTTGAAAGTTCGGAGCCTAAAAATATATTATTAAATGATTTAAGAATGATCATTTCATAATTGAATGTTACTTGTAAATGTAAACTAAAAGCTCCATGAATTCAACAATTTTTGAAAGACAGTACCTAAAATTTCGATTATTCCGGAATTTCATTTTTAAACATGCATGAACAAAATTATGTTATAATTTAGATGTTTTTCAGTGTGGAAGTTCTGAGGCTTCGGGGTTTTCATTTTAAATTATTTGAGATTTGGATGATTTACTTTGGATATTTCGTTTTTTGAAAAAAATAGAATTTGTAACTTTTAAGGTTCGGATATTTTGTACTTTGTACGTTCTGTGCCCAAATCATCCAAAGTGCTGCAGCCTTATACAAATTTAAAGAGAGTACTGCGTACATCATATCCCGAGTCGAAAACACTTATTCATTTCAACTTCTTTGAATGTATTTTCAACTTCATTTTTATTTCAAAGTATGTAGCTATCAACGTTTTTTCTTGTTTTTGAAATTCTTTGAAATGAAACTTCTTTGAAATAAAGTTGAAGCCCAAATTGATTTCACATTTTTTCATCTTCATTCGTCTTCGCTAACAAGATTTGAAATTGAAAATTGGTTGTAATTGTTAGGTTTATCAATAAAATTTTCGATTCAATTAAAAAATAAAGAATATTACAGTACCTTTGTTTCATTATTGAAATTAATTTTATTATTAAATTTATTATTTCAATGAAAAATTCACCTTAATACTATCAACCGATTGAAAATCAATCATTTCTAAACTTCAATGTTAATAATTTTTTCTGACGATTTTTTAACTTGAATTTTCTACGAAATCAAAGTAAAAAAAACAATTAATAAATAATAGAACAATAGTTATGCAATAAATGAGAAATTTAAAATTTCAAGTTCAGAAAAATTTGGGATTCTGATATTTTAGATACAGGTATTTCGAAAATTTTGCATATTTTGTAACACAATATTCCATTGACTGTATTCCTATAAATTCATTCAAAAAATAAGCTTTTGTTTTCTCATCATTTGAATTCAGTATTTTTCATTCATAAATTTGTTAATGAAAATTTTTTATCCAATTTACTGTATGGTATAAGAAATGAAAAAAAACAGAAATCAATGCATAGAAAGAAGTTATCAGTATAGACTCATCTAAGTGAAAATAATAAATTTTAAATTAATAAAATGTTGGGATTATGAATAAAATTTTGAAATAAATTAAAAAATAAAGACTATGGCTGTACCTTCGTTTCATTATTAAAATTAATTTTATTATTGAATTAATATTTCAATGAATATTTCACCTTATTACTATCGACTATTTGAAAATCAATCGTTTGTAATCTTCAATGTTAATAATTTTTTTTGGCGATTTTTTTAATTGAATTTTCTACAAAATCAAAGTAAAAAAGACAATAGTTGAAGAATATAATAATTGTTATGTAATTAATGAGAAATTTAAAATTTTAAGATCAGAAAAATTTTGGATTCTGATATTTTAGATACAGGAATTTTGAAAATTTGGCGTATTTTGTAAAACAATATTCAATTGACTGTATTTCTATAAATTCGTTCAAAAAATGATGATTTGTTTTCGCATAATTTGAATTCAAATAATAATCAATAATAAAAAATAATTATTATACATTAATATAAATAATAAATAATACAATAATAAATTTATCAAAAAATAAGTTATGAATATAAACTCAACTAATCGAAAATAAAAAATTATGAATAAATAAAATGGTGAAAAAATAGTTGTAAGCGTTAAACTCAAACTCGTTCTTAAATAACGCTACAACATTAATTGAGATGTACATTAAATATATAACAAAATTTGAGAACACGATATGAATATGAAATTAAAATAAAATACAAAAAATTCTGCATTCCACATCAGCTTGGAACTTTGAATGCGAAGAAAGTCGAAACTAATCGTTTCCAACATTTTCACCTGCAAATTGCGAATACTGACTGTGCAAGAACTTGAAATTCTCGATAAAATTTCGACTCGGGATAAATTAACTAGACACTTCAAAATAATGATGTAACGTCACCTCTTTGCCTGTCGTAAGCATTGATGCACTCGCTTGTCATGAATTGGCTAATGAGAGAGGTTTTCCCGACACCCCTAGCTCCCAACATAGCGACTGTGTGGGAAATAACTTCCCGAGGCGGCGGCGAAGGCTCTTGCTTCGTCTCCTGCTCAGCCGGTGCAAGGGAATTGGACCTCGACCGCCTGCGGCGAAACGAGTCGCCCCTGTTGACGACACCGCCTGCAACATATTAACCACATTTTTCATTCGTATAATGTTCACCGCAAATTACACTTTGTCCACGACTCGCCATTTCGCGATTTCGTATGTACTCTAGAAAGAAAATTTTTCATGTCAATCTTCATAATTGTGCAGGGCGTTTTGAAATAGTCTTTCTACGCCGAGGTGTTTGTTTTAAAAGTGTCTTGTAAAGGACATTAGAGTTTTGGGCAATAGTAGTTTATTTTGCTCGATTTGTTGATTTTGACTGTTTTTCGAAATGAAAAATATTGGGTTATTTATCCACAGCATGTGCCAATGTTTAAAATTCAATGGTCAATGTGCAGACAAGAGATCATGGAAGCTTGTAGAAAAAATCAGTAACGACTAAATACCAATGATCTGTTTAAAATGTCGTGCAGTGACCCGATCGTGATAGCATCAAACAATTTTTTCCTCGGTTTAACAATGTAGCGTCAATGTCAAAAGTTTAACTATTGATAAATCAATAAAACTGTTCGTTAACGTTCCATAATTTTGCCATTTCGTTCTGCCCTGTTCGTTATTGTAGGAATAGCAACGAGAAAAATGTGAAATGGCAAATGCGAAAGGAAACATGAAGCACTGATAAAAAAATCCAATTATTGGAAAAGGTTGTAAAGCGTGAAAGGTTGAAAAAATGGGTAAAAAAATAGAAGAATATAAAAAAAAAACTTGAAAAATACGTTTATCGATTAAAAAATATCACGTATAGATTTCTTAATTCAATTAAGAAATTTTTGTTATGTGTTTGCTTCCATTATTTGTACTTTGATTTGTATTTTTCACCATACTATTGTTTGTTCTATAGAAGTATTTAACATATAGCCAATATTGTACCAATCATTTATACATCTTTGCATATTTCGATTGTAAGGATTTTGTCTGGACTACGATGTATCATTCATTGCTCAAAGTCAAATCGTGTATCAGCTAGAAAATCAGAAAACAACGTAGCTTTATGCTGATGCATCTTTGAGTGTAAATAATGCGATCATCGTTTGATTTCCGAGAATGCTTTGAATGAGTATTTTCTGAGCCAACAAAGGCGTTGATCTGTTTGATGCATGAAAGCGACATCAATGCAGTATCATGAACTTGCTTTTGAATTGGAAAATGATGTCAACGCACTGAGAGAATTTAATAGCGACGGTTTCAATACTTTCGGGGTAAATAGTGCCATAGGCTGTAGAAACTTTGGTGTATCGAACGTTTTTTGTTGTTCTTCAAAAAACTATAGGAATCAATCATAAGGCTTCATGAGTCCACAATATAGCAAACATCTTTATATAGCTTCCAGTGGATATTGCCATAGCTCAAAGGTAAAATGCTAAAACTATAGGAATCAATGTAAAAAAAGCGGTTGTCGCGGCGTGCGGCGTTTGTCCTAATTTTTCTAAGAATATTTTTATTAGTTTTCTCTCCTTCTTTCTCCTTTCCTACTTTCAGGCACAACCAACCTTACACACAACACCGCCCCCCCCCTTCTTTATTTTCTGTCTTCCTTACTTGCAAACATTATACAATAATAACACACACACGCACACATCTTACAATGCACCATTCGCTTATACATTCGCTCCTCGTGAAAGTCAAAACTCTTACATAAACTACAACCTAGTGGAGTTAAGCGCTTGCGAGAAACAAATTATGATTGACAAGTTCAAAATTTCTCGCGTTTCTTTTATTTTTCTATGCACTTTGCAACGTACAAAAAATTTAAATGAACAACCGCGTAAATTCCAGTGCAGTAAAATTGACCGTACATAAAATAACTATCGTTTGAAAAATCGTTCCTACTTTTTAGAATTTTTTTTTAAAGAAAAGTGTTTTTCGAAGATTAATTTGAAATTTTTCAAAATGAAATCACAAACCTACACTGAAAAAAATCGGCCATAGATGCCCTAACTGTACTCATGTTGTTGAAGGAATTATGGTTGAAGTAAATGAAAATATAGACGTGACAACTGAAA
>JAPYZL010039443.1:0-11242 GCA_030522825.1 Platygaster orseoliae
CTCATTATGCTCAGTCGGTGGCGGTGGTCGCGACGCTGACAGCTGTATAGGCTGTGGCTGGGCTGTGGCTGCTGAACTGACCAAACCAAACCTTGCACAAATAGCGGCCATCTTGGCAACAGTGCTCCTCAACTTAATCGAGTCATTTTGGAATATTGCTAAAAATTGATATTTTTTTATATCTAGCAATATTACATGATCATAAACTATGCACACGATATCCATAACATGACTACTACCTTCTGTGCTTATCAATCATGCAATTATTGCGACAGTTCGCATTAAATTTGACTATAATACAGTGTCGTACAATGTCGTATAAGTATAGCATAATAATGCCTCAGCAGAGCTGATAGGGCAGGATGCTAGAAAACCTTTAATCCTATAGAAATCATACATTGATTGAAATTGTAAAAAATTCCCAAAAAAGCCCTTTCACATGGTATAACTTTTCTCCTTCCTTAGATAAATAATTTTAATTCGATTCCCACAAAACCTTTTCTAGCAGCAAAAGAACCGATTGACTAAAAAAAGTGTCTAAATCGCATGTTTGCATGGATAACCAATTCAGGTTATCGAGCTTTGTCAGCGATATCATACGGAGAGAAATTTTTGGTTTCAGTAACTGTTGATTTACACTCTAAAAAGTCAATCTTATTTTAAGATGCAACAAAATTAAGGGACGACTTGAAATTCAAAGGGTATCTTGAATTCTCTTATTAAAAAAAAATATAATACATATGAATAATAGTAGACATACTAATATACTTATATTGTAATATACTTTTATTGCTACAATAATAGACATAATACGAGGTCGAAAGCTTGAAAAATAAATGAAGAATTAGGAAGACATTCGTTGTTCCTTTATTCAAATTCTTGGCTCCAAGGATCACATAAATAAACATTTGGAATTTTTTAAAAATAATTAATTGTTTAAATAAATTTAATAAATTCTAATAAATAATATTAAATAAATTCTCTAAATTATTATAAGTTAAAATTAATCTATAAATACAAATTTTATTTATAGATAAAATTAAACTAAATTAAATTTATATATTTATTAATTAGATATCAAATAATATGATTAGTTTATCATTACTAAAATTTAATTTTATATTATAATTTTATATAAATTATTATATAAAATTTATTTCATTAATTTTATAAATTCTTAATTTAAACTAAATAATTTTAATTAATCATAATACAAAAGGAATAAAAAATTAATTATTCTTTTAAAATTATGAATATAGTATTTTACAATTTTTATTAATGAATTATTTTATTAAATTAAGTTAAATTTCAGATTAATTTGAAATAAATAAATAAATGTCTGTTAATTATTAAAATTCAATTTAATTTCAAAACTTTTAATCTTTTTGATGTAATTAAAATATTTTTATGAAATTAAAATTTACTGAAATTACCTTCCAATAATTTTATTTTAAAAATATAAATACAAATTTATATTATTTATATTATTTTTAAAAAAAATTTACATAATTATAAATGCAAATACATTTGTATCTTGAATTCAGTCCATTTTCAAATTTATTTTGGAGCGAGCAAGTCTTAAATCAAGAGGATATGTCTTGAATCAAGAATGATTTCCTCAAAATACGTTGAATCTTTTTAATTTAATACTTGCCTGCTTGAAATTAACTGTGAACTTGGACTAAATTTAAAATTACATTTTCATTACAAGACTGCCTTGATTTTATTGCATCTTAAAATAAGATTCAATTTTCACAGTGTAGTAAAATATGAGCCCACTAAAGTTTTTTGTAGTACAACCAAAACTTTAGGTAAAATAACCAAATTATTAGGGGTGTTCGGGATCCCGACTTTTCGAGAATCCCGAGTCCGAGATGCGTCGGGAAATGCCTCGGGAAAGGAAATGCTCTTTCCCGACATTTTCGGGATTTCCCGATAGTTCGGGATTTTCCGACATTTTCGAGATTTCTCGACAATCCCGAAATTTATAGATTTAAGGATTTATCGAAAATACTAGATTTTTCGGAAATCCTGAATTCTCTAGATTCCTGAACTTCTTAGGACTCTCGAAATTTTCGGAATTTTTCAAACTCTCGTGATTGCATAAGTTTTTCGAACGTTTCGGGGTTTCTTGAATTTTTCGGGATTTCCCGACATTTTCGAGATTTCTCTACAATTCCAAAATTTATAGAATTAAGGATATATCGGAATTACTAGATTTTTCGGAAATCCTGAATCCTCTATATTCCCAAACTTCTCAGGATTCTCGAAATTTTCGGTATTCTTTATATTCTCGTGATTGCTCAAATTTTCCGAACTTTTGGGGGTTTCCTGACATGTTCGAGATTTCTCTACAATCCCAAAATTTCTATAGTTGAAGAGTTATCAGAATTACTAGATTTTTCGGAATTCCTAGATTCTCCAGATTCTCGAAATTTTCAGGATTCTTGAAATTCCCGTTATTACTCAAATTTTTCAAACTTTTCAAAAATGTTATGATTTTTCGGGATTTCCCGCCATTTTCGGGATCCATCTCGACTCCATGTAAAATTTCCCGAAACATACCGACCTATGAAATACTCTATCCCGCACAACCCTACAAACTATTGGTTATTGCAACTTGAGTATCATGCATGAAAATTGAACATTAGTTGCTATAACCAAAGTTTAGATTGTAGTACCCAAAACTTTAGTGGGTCCATATTTTATTAAATCAATGGTTGCTGTAACTAAGCCATTTCTCTCCATGTAAGCAGGAGGTTCTCAATCTAAAAACATTGATGAACACCATATCACAAGACTTGAGAAAAAAAGTAATGCTAGAGTAGCGAGTTTCCTTAGGAATCTCAAAGCAAGTTGTAGTTGATGAATATAAAAAATCTGATGGAAAACACCACCACACGTGCGTTGCCTTGACCGATGGTTGGCGTTGCTTGTGTTTCAGCGAGGCATCGCGGCGATGAAGAGGCTGCTGGTGGGGCCGGGGCCGGCAGCGAGGCGCACATAACGACACCAGGCGACGAGGACGACGATCGCGAGGATCCCCACATCATCGGCGAGAAAATGGGCCACGGGGGCCAGGAGAATCCGATCCACGCGAGCACCGAGTACGTCAACGGCAAGGACAAAAAGGACGAGAAAACGGACACACCCGTCTAACTCGATCTTGAATTTCACTCTACATAGCACCAGTGTTGGACCGGCTTTTTCTCCTTACCCGCGAGGCGATGATTTTGTACATATACCTTGATAAAACGAAGCAACTACTGAGCAGCAGCGCCGTGGAACAATCATTGGCCAATCATTTTTCCACGTGACGCGTCGCATTGAGATTGTTACTACGTCGAGGCTCGTCAATGGGCGAGTTCGTACTTGACGTACTATTCGATAGGCGTTTCATTTCGGGTTTGCCCTGTCGAAATCCTAGATTTAAGTATTCTTATCGTAAGCACACATTCCATTATTGCTTAGTCTCACTTTCCGATCAGTATTATTTGGAACGATGATCTGATCGCAGCAACTGCGGCTTTGTATTGTTCTATCAATTTTGGTTTCTCGTTCCATCAACGTGGAATTTCCATCTTTTTTCTATTCGGAGGGAGAAACTTGGCATCATCCGTCCCTATTTATTTATACCAATTGCCCAAAACTTGTCACGTGAAAGAGAGACGAGGCCGAGATGAGTTGATTCGACTTGTTTCTTTAACTTGTAAGCATTCATTTTCGCGATAAATTAACGCATCGTTGATAGATAGAACGTAAGGGCAGTCTAACCTAATCAATTTATTTTGTACAGGTCTTTTTACTTAATTCACAATTCTCTTGGCGGCTTTTCACACTCCAAGATTTTAACGTATATATATACATATATATATATATATATATATATATATATATATATATATATATATATATATATATATATTAGCAACCACGCTCGCTCCCGTTTAAACAATATTTTCCGTTCTTTTCTTTCGCAACTTCCGTCACTTTCCATACATACCTCTTTCCACAGGTGTATGACGATTCATTGTAAATAATTGAACCGTTTTTATCTTGGTTGCACTACAATTCAGTCCTGAAAAGCCTTTATTGTAAAAAACTGACTAATGATTGCTTTTGACTATTCATTGTATATACTAGCAAAAATTACAAACGAGGTTAAAAGTGTTGATGGATGTTGATGAATTTTTATGTGTGAGCGTCGTATATGTAGTTGGAGTTGATTATAGGTATTTGTGTATGCACAAAAAACATGATTCATTTATTGGAATGTTGGGTTTGAGTCGAATCAGGATTGGATTTAGTGAATAAGCAGAAATTTTGGTACGGCAAATTTTGAAAGAAACTTTCTGAATTTGTTTATAATAGAAGAAAGATGTTGATATTTGAATAACTAATGTGAGGATTTTCTACATAACATAACATGATAAATAAGTTAAATGATGAAATTGCAATATAATTACAAGTTTGATAGTATAATAAAGAAATTTTCTAATTGAGAATTAAACTTGGATAAAGGAATTCTGTAAGATTCGCAATTTTCATTTTTAGGTCCATATAAAAAACGGTGAACATTTCCAAATTTTTGACATTTTTTAAATTTTGATAGAATTTTCGGTATAACTGAAATTTTTAAAGTGAAATTGTCGATATTGTAGAAACATCTTTTTTCTCGTAATTTCTTAATTTTAATGTACTTATCAATAAATGATGTCTATTATTTTTTGTGTCAAACTTTCAGAAAGCTTAAATTTTCCATAAATCTTCCAATTTTTCAATTCAAAGCATTTTCGAACTGTTAATAATTCATAAATTTTTTTAAAAGTCCTATCGTTCGAAAAATATTTTAAATTTGACAAAATTTCTAAATTTTTGTACTTATTAAAGAATAATAACTATATTTATAAAAATGAGTAAATTTCTACAATATTTAAATTCTGGCAATTTTTCAACAGTATTTTCGAGCTGTTAATAATTTATAAATTTTTTGAAAGTCCTATCGTTTGAAAAATATTTTAAATTTGATGAAATTTCTAAATTTTTATAATTATTAAAGAATATTGATCATATTTATAAAAACAAGTAAATTTTTACAATATTGAAATTCTTGCAATTTTTCAACATCATTTTCGAGTTGTTAATAGTTTATAAATTTTTTAAAAGTCCTATCGTTTGAGAAATATTTTAAATTTTACCACATTTCTAAATTCTTGTAATTATTAAAGAATATTGATCATTTTTATAGCAACGAGTAAATTTTGACAATATTGAAACTCTTGCAATTTTTAACAGCATCTTCGAACTGTTAATAATTTATAAATTTTCCGAAAGTCCTATCGTTTGAAAAATATTTTATATTTGATAATATTTCTAAATTTTAGTAATTATTAAAGAATATTGATCATATTTATAAAAATAAGTAAATTTTTACAATATTGAAATTCTTGCAATTTTTAACAGCATTTTCGAACAGTTAATAATTTATGAATTTTCTGAAAACCGTATTGTTTGAAAATTTATTTTATTTGACGAAATTTCTAAATTTTTGTAATTATCAAAGAATACTGATCATATCAATAAAAACGAGCAAATTTTTACAATATTCAAATTCTTGCAATTTTTAACAGCATTTTTGAACTGTTTATAATTTATAAATTTTTTGAAAGTCCTATTGTTTGAACAATATTTTAAATGTGACGAAATTTCTGAATTTTTGTAATTATTAAAGAATAATAATCATATTCATAAAAATCAGTAACTTTTTATAATATTGAAATTCTTGCAATTTTTCAACGGCATTTTCGAACTGTTCATAATTTATAAATTTTTTGAAAGTCCTATCGTTTGAAAAATATTTAAAATGTGACGGAATTTCTGAATTTTTGTAATTATTAAAGAGTAATAATCATTTATGAAAATGAGTAAATTTTTACAATATTGAAATTTTTGCAATTTTTCAACGGCGTTTTCGAACTGTTAATAATTTATAAATTTTTTGAAAGTCTTATCGTTTGAAAAATATTTTAAATGTGACGGAATTTCGGAATTTGAGTAATTATTAAATAATAATAATCATATTTATAAAAGTAAGTAAATTTTTACAATATTTGAATTCTTGTAATTTTCGAAATTTAACGAATTTCCCTCAACAATAACATTTTCTCAATTTTGGAAATTTCTTGAATATTTGATTACCCAAAATTTAATGAATTTTCATAATTTCAGTCTTAAAAATTTCGAAATTATATTAATTTACAGTGTTCCTAGAGACCAAAAATTTATAAAACTTTGATGGAATATCAAAATTTGTCAAAATGTTTCAAATAACTTCAACTCATAAATTACTAAGTCTTAAAAAACATTTCATTTTTCAAATTTTGCCATATTCACAATTTTTCTATATTTCCAAATTCCTTCATCCAAAATCAAATTTTCAAATTCCTTCATCCAGCCTTGATTCAAAGGATCACAATGCTCCACAAATTTTAATATCATATTTTCGTCTGTAATTTTTTTCTTTTTCTCCAAAAGTTTATCTCTGTCAAACACAGAATGTCAATTTTCTTGCTATTCAGCATCTTTTTATTTCATCCTTTTGATGAGGAAAATTCAAATTTGAAAAAATGGATTCGTAACTTGACGATCCATTGACAATCTCTAACTCATTTTTATTTCAGTAATTTAACTTTCATGTTTATAATTTCTGATGTGCAGTTTCCCGCTATCAAACGTTGAGATATTTCGTCTCTTGGAATGTACGAAACTTAACTTTCAGAATTTCGTAATGCTCTTCATGTGAATGGAAAATTTTTCAATATTTCATTTTCTTGTGACAATTATTTTAATCATCGCGTTAATTTTTTTAATTCCCGAAATAAAGTAAAAAAATATTTATAATTTTCATACAATTCTCGCTTTTTAAAATACTTTTAAACCATTAGCCAAGGTCGTAGTCTTAATAACGCGAGAACGCGCGCCGCTAAAAAAGGCCTGATTCAGTTATCCAACACATTCAGTGGCTGGCGAGATTAGCTCGGGCTTAATTAATGAGAGTTGAACTCGCCAAAACAGATAAGAGTTGACAGCCAACAGAAACTTGCGTCACCCACGCAAACCGTTATCCCGGGCCGTGAAAATCGTTGGTAAATATAAACCAAGTTGACAATATTTATATTCCAAGTTGACAAATTCGGTCGTTGATAACGAACATAAACGTGTACGATGCTCACACATAAACGTCAACAATCTTTCCACGAGAATAATTATACATACTACGATATAAAATTGAATAATAGTTGCGCTATTGAAAGTGATTACAATTCGTAAATTCGCGGCTATACTGTGCGACAAAATTTTATTTCATCACAAGTATGGTAACTCGTAAAAAATTAACGAAAATGAACTTGCTATTCACTTTTTCAACTTGCTGGATCGAGCTGAGCTGTAACTAAATTGGGTAATATTGGTTAATATTGGTACAAGACGTGAACCATCAATTGTTAAAAGCACGAGTTTACACGAAATATCGACACCTGCGTCACACGTTCTTCCTCGCGTCTCCAAAACGTTTCTCAGTGAGCGGTGCTCGGGCGAGATGATTGATTTCGATTGACTGTCCATTTTACTGTGACAATAAAAACATGTTCTCACCTAGAATACATTTTTCGTGCGTGGTCGTTGAAAAAAACGATCATGCATGGAAAATTTTTCTCATAATCAAAATCGAAAAAAAAGTGCGAAGCGTACAACCAAAGACTCTTAACGCTCAAGCACATTTTTCACGTTTGTATGCTTTTACACGAATTTTTGGAGACACTTGTTGAAATCGTACAATATTTTACGAAACTTCGAGCACGAGAGAAGTAGAGGAAAAATTGTTTTCATCTGGGATACACGTTTTTTAAGTACCGCACTTGATGTCGACGATTAGAATGCGAGCGAGAGAGAGAGAAAATGTCAAGTATGAAACGAAAATGATATGTTGATGTACAAAATGTTAGTTAATCATAATGTAATATCTCTAAAATCGTTCCGTAAATGATCCAACTTTATATAAAATATAGTGATGTGATTGTAAGTGAGTTTCAATGGTCATGCTTGAAAGGAACACATTTTACATCCGAGGCAGCATTTATCTTCAAGATTCCGACGAAAGAGAAGCAAACGTACATTGCACGTTACAAAAAAAAAAGGCATGATCGTTGGCCATACAATGGGAGTATATATATATATATATAATATATATATATACATAAATATATATTTATGTTAATGTAAGCTTAGGTTACATGATAGTAAATATTGAAATTTATCCTCAACCCGTCGAGTGGAGAAATATTGTGAATTTCGCGAATTAAAATGATTACATGTGTAAGAGCTGGATAAGAGTTGAGGCGACTGTTTAAATAATCGATTCTAACAATCGACAGTTGAATTTTAGACTTTTTAAGAGCCGTACGATGTGCAAGATTTTTATAGGTTGGAGCCAGTTTTTTCAAAGTCATGCAAATTTTGAGAAATAGATTTTCTTTGCATGAATTCAGTAATGATCCGGACCATTATTTTAGCGATAAAAAAAGTACTTGAACCGTACAATTTTAATGATGAATTTTGAGTAACTGAGTTTAGGTTTTGAAAAAAAAAACGCCTCCTGCTAATAAAAACGACACCAAGTACGATTTGAGCCGTTTTTTGATTTTGTGTTGTGCTCAAACACTTCGATACCTTTTCACCTGGCCCATATTTTCTGCCGATTTTCACTTTTATATCGACTTTCGCAGTTTTTGTAATGATCCACGAATGTACATCATCATCCATGTCAAGTCGTTTATTTTTCACAAAATCCAGCGAATTTTCAAATACCGTTTCGCGGAATTTTGAATTGAAATTTTCAAGGTTGGTAGAAAAGCGTGATATTCAAGATTAAAGAAATAAATATCGATTGTATTAAGCGGGCCGGGAAGCGCACAAAAACGAAAAGCGAAAAACATTTTGTAAGGGCTTGACAAAATTACGCGGTGTAGGATTGGTGTACGATTTAACGAATGTTTTTTTGAGTGAATATCATATAGAAAGCTGTATATGTAATTAATGAAAATTCATTGAATACTATGATATTATTAGGGATTACATGATTTTGAAATAAAGAGATTTGTTTTCAAACAATTCCATACATGAATTTTGAATAATTTTCCAATGGAATGATGGGCCGATTTTATTTTCTTTTTTGTACGTTTCCAGAAAAAATTCGTTTGAGTGCTATTCATTTCGAATGATTCCGATATTTTATGTTGCAGTTATTTGCAAAAGGTGCTGTTTATAATAATGCCAATTTTTCACAAACTTTACAACATAGAAACTTGGAATCGAAAAATCAAGCTTCGGAGTTGTAGAAATTTTGATATCGCAGAAAAATATTCTGACACGCACACAAATCAATTTTTGCTGGGAATCTAGAAGTGTCCAAGTTGACAAATTTTTATCGTTTCTTTAACATTTTCAGGCCGCGCGAAGAGAAACTTGGGAGAATCGTAAGTATGGAAAATCATTGTATTCGCAATGTGAATTAAGGAATTTGACACACCTAGGCAGTCTAAAAACTTTCGCTCCTCTCCACTCCACACGCTTATTTTCTCCAATGAAAAAATTTGAATTTAGTGAATTGAAGAATTATATGAAATTCGAGTCTTCAATGTGAATTTACAGAAATTACAAAAGAGAAAAAATATAGAAAAGTTGTGAATATGTCAAAATTTAGAAAAATTGGTAATTTCAGAATTTACATTAATTAGAACATTTTGGCAAATTTTTTTATCACATGATAATTTCGCAATTTCTAAGAAGACTGGCATTTTGAAAATTCACTAAATTTTGTGAAATTTAAATACTGAAGCAATTTCCTTAATTGTAAAAAAGTGTTTGATAGGGTCACTATAATATATTACATTTTTAAAAAAAAATTATCAAAAGCAACACTGACGAAATTATTACTACTTCTCAAGATCAAGTTCCTGATAAAAAAAATACTTCCATATGTAGTGAAAAAATCACAACTGATAATAATTCATTATTTAAATGTTGTTCATTCTATTTATATGGTAATGAAAATAATCATCAACTGGTGAGATCTATAATTAAATCATTTATTGAAAATAATTGGACAAATTATGATCATTTAGTTGCACAGAATCAAACCTTTCTCAGTAACAGAAACAGATATAAATCTCTTGACCTAAAAACTTTATATATCAGGTACATTTCAAAAAAAGGTAATTCTGGATCAGAAATGGAAATGAGAGCTTTCTTTGACATGTATCATGTTTCTCTCGAAATTCATGAAAATTCTTTAATTTTGAAGAAATTTTTACATCCAAATGATAAAAATTTTATGATATTAAAACAGTATGCAGTTACAAATAAATTTTTTTATGTAATTATTTCATTCCACAATAAAACTTTCTGGAAAGATTAAATTATCAAATCATTACTTCGAAAAGAAGGAGGGAAAATCTTTCATACCCAGATCAAAATATAATAAGAAAAGCCTATATTCAAAATCCAAAGCAAATATGTACTTAAAAAACCAAACATTGAAAAAACAGAATTACATACTCCTGACAAACGTCAAAAAAAGGCATAAAAAACCCAGTTCAATCACTTACTAATGAACAACTTGAAAGAAAAAGAAAGAGATGTATAGTCGAATTTTGAGATCCTGAAAAATTAAAGAAAAGAAAGTTAAATCACAAAGTTGAAGTTATGAATGAGCAACAACTTCATTAAAAAATAGAAAAAAAGTTTCTAATATGAGATACAACCGTTTACAGAAGAGAAAAAAGGGCTACAAATGTTGTTCGATTATTCGCTTAAAAAATCGTAACAAAAATTTCAATTTTTCAGAGTCCCACATTGACTTTGCAAATCTTAATTATCAATGCAAATTTTGTCAAGCTTTATTTTGGGAGGCAGAGGTCTCTGAAAAATCTTATTAGTTACTGAGAACGTAAGTTTACGGTCCGAGGCGAAGCCGAGGACTGGTATTTCAGGCATCTCCAAAACTCACAATAATATACTATTTTATCTGCTGCGCGCTTAAAGCAATAAACTACCGTCAGTTCACGTGCAAGAGTTGAATTATAAAAGCTACGAGGGTCATTTGAAAAGTTTCTGGCCTTATCGACAAGGGGTAATAGTAGAGTTGAACAGTTGCGCCATCTGTTATAGGATAATGAAATTTGAA
>JAPYZL010039464.1:0-11413 GCA_030522825.1 Platygaster orseoliae
AATAAAATTTGTAACTAATGGAAAAGGTCTTTTACAATTAACCCAGGAATCCTTAACAATTTCGAATATAAAATTCCAGTTATGTCTCAGTACATAACAATACAATAACAATTTTTTTTATGGTTCAAGTATATATATAATATTTCAACACCCAAATTTCTTTTAAGTAATTATTATGTATGGGTCATTTTATGGGAGATTTACAGTTAAAATTGTTTTTTCAACCAAATATTTTCTTTCATGTTTTCAGATCGAAAATAATTGACAAGATTTTTTTTTTTCAATGTGATACTTGAAAATTTCGAAATATGATGTTTTGAAGTTTCGTAATCTGTAAAAAAACTTTTTTTTTATAGCAAATTGTTAAAACAGTTTTGAAGATAAAATGTTCCCTTTGCACCTTAATTGTGCTTAGGCGTACAAGCTTTCAAAAAAAATACAGCACACCTACCATTGTTTTTTTTAACAACAATATAGTGCATTGTTATTAACAAATTCATTTTTTCCAAACTTGGAACTATTTTCTTTTCGATTTTTTTTCGATAAATTTTTTAAGAATGTTTATCAATATGGACAATATGCATGCAAAATTTTGGAGTGGAGAAATGAAAATTGTAGGTGTAACGAAATACGTATTTCGAAATTTTCAAGTATCACATTGAAAAAAAAAATACGTGTCGATTATTTTCGATCTGAAAACACGAAAAAAAAATTTTAACTGTAAATCTCCCATGAAATGACCCGTATATAAATTATTATATATTCATATTTATTTTGTTACTATATATATACATTGATCAACTAATTACATATTGAAATATTTATTTATATTTTTTAACAAATTCAATACCACTCGCTATTTTAATTCTCTAAATATTTTTTACTATCGATAAAACTTAATAAATTTTATTTAGTGAAATAAATCGAAAACGATTATGTATCAAATTTCAAAATTTTTTAAATTTACAATTTATTTCAATTTCAACATTTTTACATTATAAAACTCATCAAAAATATAACAAAATTTCATATCATTTTTATAGATGTAATGAATCTGAATGTTTGCCACTGTAGTAAAAAAAAAACAATAATTATAAAAATAATTTTGTTATTAATATTCTGATACTTGATAACTGATTTTTTCAATTATTTTTACATAAACTTCAAAAACAATTTCGTATTCAATTTCAACATTTCTAAAATTTACAATTCAATTCAATTTCAACATTTTCACATTATAACACTCATAAAAAAAAATGAAATTTCATATCAATTTTTATAGAAGTAACGAAACTGAATATTTTGCACTACAGTAAAAAAAAAACAATAATTTTTTAAGTAGTATTCCGATACTTGGTAATTGATTTTTTCCATTATTTTTACATAAAAACACTGACTTTAAAATATCTGAATATCTGACAGCAATAAAAATATATTTTAAAATACAATTTTTAGATATCTAACTATTTTAAATTTTTATAGATATTTGATAAAATAATATAAATAACAGATTTTTTCAGAAAACCCCTCCAAAACATTTTTTCTTCCCACACCTATTTATTAGGATAATTCTTAGAGAACACAATTGAAATTTTTTTGATGGTTTAAGTAAATGTGTATTAAAACCACCAAATTTCTTAAGCAGTTATTACGTATTTGTATCATTATATATTCACATTTATTTTGTTACTATATATTTATTTCTAAACAAATTGAGTATGATTTGTTATTTTAATTCTGTAAATATTTTTTGCATATTTTAAAATTAGTTTGGTAATTCTCAAATTATTTCCGAGAAATTAAAACTAAATTACATTTAAAATAATTTTTTTTTCTTTAAACCAATTTAATCAGATCAATTGATTATATAAGTTAAATTGAAATCAATTAAATTTTGCAAATTTTCAAATTATTGTTGAGAAATTTAAATTGAAATAAATTCAAAATAATATATTTTCATTATTTCAATGAAATTAATGAATTATTTACGTCATATTGAAAATAAAAGAAATTTAAATTAAATTTTGCTAATTCTTAAATTATTTACGAGAAATTTATATCAAATGAAATTTAAAATATTTTTTTATATTATTTAAATCAATTAAATCTCATAAATTTATTATGTAAGTTAAATTGAAAATAGAAGAAATTTATATTAAATTTTGCGCATTCTCAAATTATTTTTGAGAACTTTAAATTGAATTTAATTGAAAATAAATTATTTTTATTATTTAAATGAAATTAATTAATTATGTACATCAAATTGAAAATAAAAGAAATATAAATTAAATTTTGGTAATTCTTAAATTATTTTCGAGAAATTCATATTATATTATATTCAAAATAAATTTTTCCTTTTTTTAAATTAATTAAATCACATAAATTAATTATATAAGTTGAATTGAAAATAAAAGAAATTTAAATTCTAGTTTGCGAATTCTCACATCATTTTTGAGAAATTTAAATTGAATTAAATTCAAAATGAATTATTTTTGTTATTTAATCGAAATTGATTAATTATTTACATCAAACCGAAAATAAAAGTAATCGAAATTGAATTTTGCAAATATAAGAAAATTTTCATGATTCATGTAAATATATATATTTGAACCCTCCAATTTCTTTAGCAATTATTACGTATTTATATCATTATAAATTCATATTTCTTTTCTTACTATATATTTATTTCGTAACAAATTGGATGAATTCGCAAAATATTTTTGCAAATTTTGAAATTACTTTGCTAATTATCAAATTATTTATAAGAAATTTAAATAAAATTGAATTTAAACTAAATTTTTTCATTATTTAAACGAATTATATTATAAAAATAATTATATAAGTAAAATTGAAAACAAAAGAAATTTAAATTAAATTTTGCGAATTCTCAAATTATTTTCGAGAAATTTATATTATATTATATTTAACATAAATTTTTCTTTTTTTAAAAATAATTAAATCACGTAAATTATTTATATAAGTTAAATTGCAAATAAAAGAAATTTAAATTCTAGTTTACGAATTCTCAAATTATTTTTGAGAAATTTAAATTGCATTAAATTCAAAATAAATGATTTTTATTATTTAAATGAAATTGATTAATTATTTACTTCAAATTGAAAGTAAAAGTAATTTAAATTGAATTTCGCAAATATAAGAAAATTTTCATGATTCATGTAAATATATATATTTGAACCCTCCAATTTCTTAAGCAATTATTACGTATTTATATCATTATAAATTCATATTTCTTTTCTTACTATATATTTATTTCGTAACAAATTGGATAAATTCACGAAACATTTTTTGCAAATTTTGAAATTACTTTGCTAATTATCAAATTATTTATAAGAAATTTAAATAAAATTAAATTTAAACTAAATTTTTTCATTATTTAAACGAATTATATTATAAAAATAATTATATGAGTATAATTGAAAACAAAAGAAATTTAAATTAAATTTTGCGAATTCTCAAATTATTTTCGATAAATTTATATAATATTATATTTAACATAAATTTTTTTTTCAATTCATTAAACACGTAAATTATTTATATAAGTTAAATTGCAAATAAAAGAAATTTAAATTCTAGTTTGCAAATTCTCAAATTATTTTTGAGAAATTTAAATTGAATTAAATTCAAAATAAATGATTTTTATTATTTAAATGAAATAAATTAATTATTTACATCATATTGAAAATAAAAGAAATATAATTTAAATTTTGCAAATATAAGAAAATTTCGTATCGTTTTTGAAATAACGAAACTGAATATTTTCCATTGTCTTAAAAATAAAAAAATTATTTCCAACAATCGAAAATCTCTTAATTTAAACAAAACTCAGGCCAAAAATATCTACTATTTTCTCACCTGATATCCATGCTCGAGTTCAGTGTAAGACATGTCAAAGTGCCTTTCATTGATAAGAAAAATCGACAGATCTGAAATAAAGAAAAGAAAAAAAACACGCACTACAAAATTGTCAATGTCAACAATAAAAACTTGCTGAAAATTACTCGCTAATTTTACCTCGTTCGCACCATGCGATGCAATGTGTTCAAGCGTTATTTCGTAATGGAAAATTTTCGCGAAACGTTTGCAAATGTTGGCATAATTAGACGCGTGGAAAGAAAACAATTGCGATGTAAAAACGAAGAATATTGATCTTGCCGCAATCCGCAATACGTAGAGCCAAATATATGACATATGACGGTACCAAAAAACTCACCGATATAATGTCAAGGTCGATTTTGTGTTTTCGCACTTTTCGGGGATGAAATTAAGCGTTTTTGGGATAAAAGTATAGAGTAAAATTAATGTTTGATTTAGTAATAACAGTAAACAAATCAGAATAATTGTCAAAATACTCTCTCATTTTTTTCGTAATATCCGCCATTTTAGGATTTATCAATATATCGATCCGTTAAAAGTCCGCGAAAATTACAAAAAGTAGAAAAAAAAAATTTTAATAAATTGATATTGTTATTATAAATTAAATACTAGGAATATATGAATAACGAATTAACGAATCCATATTAATAAATACAAAAATCAAAATGTTAGAAATAGAATTTAAAAATAGTTAATAATTAATATTTAATATCAATAAATGAATGTTTAACGTAAATTACAATTTTTTTTTTTTTTGACAAATAAATATTGGAATAATTGTTATAATTTACTCCAGATAAATATATATTCACAGGTATTTCGAGGGGTATTTTAAAATTCACAATTTTGAATCCCAAAATTTGGATTTTTTGCATTTTTTTTTTATTTAATTTTTGTGTCTTAAATAATTGTTTTTTCAAAGTGCTTTTGAGAATTTTTTGAAACTTTCGTGGAATTTGGAAGAATATAATTTTTAAAATGAAAAAAAAAACTTGTATAACAATAAATTTATGTGACTGCTTGTTTAATTTTATTTTAAAGTTCTCTAATTAAAATTATGATTCACTCCAAATAAATAAAAATTTCCATGTATTTCAAGGCGTATTTTGTAAATCCCAAAATTTGGACTTTTCGAATTTTTTTGTAAATCTTATGAATTTGTTTTATTTAATTTTTGTATCTTTGAAAATTTTTTTTTAAAGTGCACTAGAATTTTTCAAAACTTTCGTGGGATTTGAAAAAATATGATTTTTAAAATGAAATAAATTTATGTGGATCATTTAATTTGATTTACATAAATAATATTTCTTATATAATTCTACAATTATAAAATTAAAATTATTTTATTCAAATAAAGAAATCCTCAACATCCAAGTTTCAAACTATTAATGTTCTGGATGAGAAAAAAATTGTTTTTTCATATTAACGATTACAGAATACTTCAATCCGAAAAAATTAAACATAGTAAATGAATCTTATAATGTTATATAAATAAATAAATATTTAATATTAATAAATTAATGTTCAATGTAAATCGCAATTTTTCGACAGATAAATATTGGAACAATTTTTATAATTCACTCCAGACAAATTTAAATTTCCATGTATTTGGAGACGTACTTTGTGAATCTTCAAATTTGGATTTTTTGAATTTTTTTTTTTGTGAATCATCTGTTTTTGTTTTACTTAATTTTTGTGTCTTAAAAAATTTTTTTATCAAAGTGCATCCGAGAATTTTTCGAAATTATCATGGGATTTGAAAAAATGTAATTTTTAAAAATAAAAATAAAAAAGTTGTAACAATACATTTATGTGTATCGTTCAATTTTATTTCTAAGTTCTGTAATTCAAATAATGATTCACTCCAAAATAATTAAAATTTTCATGTATTATTTCAAGGTATATTTTGTAAATCTCAAAATTTGGATTAAAGAAATTTTTTTACTTTGTAAATCTTCTGCACTTGTTTGAATTAATTTTTGTGTCCTTGAAAATTTTTGTTTCAAAGTGCATCCGAGAATTTTTCTAAACTTTCATGGGATTTGCAAAAATATAATTCTTAAAAATGAAAAAAAAACTTGTAACAATAAATTTATGTAAATCGTTTTCTTTTAATTGCACTGTTAAAAATTTCATTAATTTCAATAAACATTCATGTATGGTATTTACATTAAACATAATGAACACATGTATTGAACTCAGACTAATTAACTTATCTATTAATTTCAATTAACGCGTATAAAAATCTGTCAGTAGTATATCAAAATTAATAGACTTGTAAATTGTATATTGTATATTGTACAAAAAACTCAATGACCTAGTCAATTAAAAATCAAGAGAGTTTATTAATCTTCATCAACTTTGTATATTGGTTTTCAAATGCGTTTATGTAAAAAACTTCCAAGGCAAGTTTAATAAAATTAATATAAAAAATTGTAACAATGTGCAAGTTCTCTAATTCAAATGACTAACTCCAGATAAATTAAAATTTCTATGTATTTCGAGATATTTTTTGTAAATCCCAAAATTCATTATCCAAATTTTTTGTTGTAAATCTTCTGAAATTGTTTTTTTTTAGTTGTTGTGTCCTTAAAAAATTTTTTTGTTTCAAAGAGTATCTGAAAATTTTTCTAAACTTTCATGGGATTTGAAAAAATATAATTTTTAAAAATCAAGAAAAACTTGTTACAATAAATTTATGTGACTCGTTTAATTTTATTTCTAAGTTCTCTTATTCAAATTATTATTCACTACAAATAAATTACACTGTTAGAAATTTTTGTATTAATTTTAATAAATTTGTCTTGGAAGTTTTTTACATAAACGTATTTAAAAACCAATATACAATACAAAGTAGATGAAGATTAATAAACTCTCTTGATTTTTTATTGACTAGTTCATTGAATTTTTTGCACAATATACAATACACAATATGCAGTAAATAATATACAATATACAATTTACAAATATATTAGTTTTGATATACTCCTGACAGATTTTAATATGCATTAATTGAAATTAATAGATAAGTTAATTAGTCTGAGTTCAATACACGTGTTTATTATTTTTAATGTAAATACCATACATAAATGTTAATTGAAATTAATGAAATTTTTAACAGTGTAAAATTTTCATGTATTTCGAGGCATTTTCGTAAATCCCAAAATTTGTTTTGTAAATCTTCTAAACTCGTTTTATTTTAATTTTTGTGTCCTTAAAAAAAATTTTTTTTTCCAAAGACTATCTGAAAATTTTTCTAAATTTTCATGGAATTTGCAAAAATATAATATTTAAAAATGAAAAAAATTTGTAATAATACATTTATTTAACTCGTTTAATTTTAATTCCAAGTTCTCTAATTAAAATTATGATTCACTACCGATAAATTTAAATTTCAATGTATTTCGCGGCATTTTTCGTAAATCTCGAAATTTGGATTTTTCGACTTTTTTTCGTAAATCTTTTGCATTTGTTTTGTTTAATTTTGTTGTGTTTAATTTTGCATTTGTTGTGTCTTAAAATATTCTGTTTCGAAGACATCTTAGAATTATCCAAAACTTTCGTTGGATTTTTAAAAATGAAAATAAACTATTATAAGAATAAATTTACGTGAATCGTTCAATTTTATTTCCAAGCTCTCTAATTCAAATAATGATCCAAATAAATTAAAATTTCCATGAATTTCAAGGCATATTTTATAAATCTTAAAATTTGGATTCTTTGAACTTTTTTTTTTTGTTTCAAAGTACATCTAAAAATTTTTCGAAACATTTATGGAATTTGTAAAAATATAATTTTTTAAATGAAATAAATTTACGCTAAATAAAAATTATTTACTTCAAATAAAGAGATCCTTAACTTTTTCAACATCCAAGTTCCATATTTTATGTTCTGTACAAAAAAAAAACTCGTTCCTTCATATTTACCATTACAGAATATTTAATCGCCAGCTGCTCTATTAGTTTTTCCAAGGTCAAAGTAATTTTCATCATCCTCTAAATTAATACCATTTAAGAACATGTGGATTCTAGACGTAATAATTGTTATTTTTTTCGGACGCTAATTAACCCGGAGCATTCATAAATTTTGGTACTCAAACGACTTGATGCAATCACGAATTTTTTCAACTAAACTGTAACAAAAAGATTAAAAAAAATTAGAAAAACAAGCATTTACGATACGAGTACAAAGTTTATTAACAAAAAATGATTACAGACCGTCGTCACATTTTTTTTGATTGAAACAAAAAAGTTGCACAACTCATGCATACACGAGGAATTCGTTATCAAACATTGCAACAAAAATTGTTGACGGTTTTTACTTTGACCTTGAACCTAGAATTGCTCTCGGAACTTGGCCTTCTTTTCGTTGAACCTGATCATCTTGCTTTGGTTTCGATATCTCCAATTTTTCAACCTTCAAGCCACAATCTGGCATGTCTGGAAAACGAATTTCATCTTTGCAGCAATTCAAATCATTACCACTCAAAAAAAAACCCATTTTTAAAATCTCACTTGGTGGACTTTTCACGAACCAATCCACATCTTTGTCCAAAAAGAACTGTAATTTTTGAATCGACGCCGTGCTTTCAAATTTCTCGTAAAATTGCCTCAAACCAATTGGAAATCCTGTTTCACCTCCATAGGCATGTAAATCCAGAGTAAAGAGGCTCAAAATTCGAATTTCGTGCTGGCAATCGCTAATACTTATATCACGCATCAAATTCATCAGTTCTTCGCATTCACCGCGTAAGTAGTCCATCAATAGGAGGTACTGAAAGCAGTGACAAGTTTTTTTATTACAAAATGCAAAGCGTTTTTGGAGTAGGAGTCGTATACATAATACGTCATACAATCAGAGGGAGGGGGGAGCAGCTGTCACGTTACGTCGCACGTTCTTGCACATGCTGTACATTCACAAATTTTATTTGTTCCATGATTTGGCTCGTTTAACCTCTTTAGTTTTGCAAATCAGTACCATATTTACTGCATATTCTATTATAAGACGATTTTCCCTTGACCCTTTTCCACAAAACTCAAAATCAAAAAAGATTATTTAATTTAAATTTAATAACTTTTAATTTAATTTAAATTTACAGTTTAAAAGATGTCTAAAAATGTCTAAGTAGTGTCTGAGTGCTTAAAATGTCTAAAAATGTCTAAGTAGTGTCTAAGTGTCTAATATGTCTAAAAATGTCTGAATTGTGCCCAAGTCTGAGTGTCTAAAATGTTTAAAAATGTCCAAGTCTAAGTGTCTATAATGTCTGAAAATGTCTAAAGATGTGTCTAAGTCTAAGTGTCTGAAATGTCTAAAAATGTCTGAGTGTCTAAGTCTGAGCGTCTAAAAATGTCTAAGTAGTGTTAGGTTAGGTCACTCTAGAGATTTCAAGAATGTGATGCTATAGTATTCAAAATTCAACAATTGTGATTGTTTTAATTGATTTTTTAAAACACGGTTTCTTTTTTGCACATTCTCAGTACTTTTTGTTTTATATTTATAAGTATTTCAAGAATTACATGTTCTGCGATTCGAAATTATATAAATTTTTGAGAAAATTATTTTTATAAAGTTATTGAGTACTAAACGATTCCTAGTATTTTTCTCAAGTGTTTCTTAATATTTATTGAAGTATAATGGATTTTCCAGCAATTTTTATAGATTTCTAGTATTTTTCAGATTTTTAGATTTATGGAATTCGGTACTTTATAATCTAAACTTGGATAGATTATCAGTACGTTGCAATTTTTTATAGTGTAAAAATGTGCGAAAGCCAAAAAAGCTACAAAAAAAAGGCCATCGCTTTTTTTTATAGCATATTCATTATAAAAATTTTGAAATAGTATCTAAATTGTCTAAGTTGTGTCTAAGTCTAAGTGTCTAAAATGTCTAAAAATGTCTAAGTAGTGTCTGAGTGCCTAAAATGTCTAAAAATGTCTAAGTAGTGTCTAATTATCTAAAATGTCAAGTTGTGTCTAAGTCTGAGTGTCTAAAATGTCTAAGTTGTGTCTGAGTCTGGGTGTTTAAAAATGTCTAAGTCTAAGTGTCTATAATGTCTGAAAATGTCTAAAGATGTGTCTGAGTCTAAGTGTCTGAAATGTCTAAAAATATCTGAGTGTCTAAGTCTGAGTGTCTAAAAATGTCTAAATAGTGTTAGGTTAGGTCACTCTAGAGATTTCTAGAATGTGATGCTATAGTATTCAAAATTCAACAATTGTGATTATTTTAAGTAATTTTTTAAAAAAAGGTTTCTTTTTCGTACATTCTCAGTACTTTTTGTTTTATATTTCTAAGTATTTCAAGAATTACACGTTCTGCGATTCGAAATTATATAAATTTTTGAGAAAATTATTTTTATAAAGTTATTGAGTACTAAACGATTCCTAGTATTTTTCTCACGTGTTTTTTAATATTTATTAAAGTGTAAAGGATTTTCCAGCAATTTTTATAGATTTCTAGTATTTTGTAGATTTTTAGATTTATGGAATTCGGTACTTTATAATCTAAACTTGGATAGATTTTTAGTATTATACTTTCATAGATTTCTGGGAAAATTACGTCTCCATGATAATGAGTATTTCCAAAATCTCTTGTTTTCTTTATTTTTACAAGTATTCATGAAACTTTGTATAGTTTTCTAGTGCTCTTATACATTGCTTCATATGCTTTTCATAATTTGATGCTCGAAAATTCGTGGTTTTATAGATCGTAGGTATTTATTCAGATTTTTCAGAAAACAGTCCTTTCATAGAATTCTATTAATTTTAGTATTCCTTCAGAATTTGTATGATTGGAAAGATTTTATAGTAAATCTATTAATTTCTATCTAGATTTCTAGAATTCAATGCTCGAGGACTCAAAGTTTTTTAGAATTTTAGTAGTAACAATTTTTCAAATTTTAATTTTCTACGTTATTCTAGCGAGACATTGATAATCAAATTTCATTGCAGAAAATTCTCCTGAAATAAGAATTATTGTTAAAAATTGAACATTAAAATGTTTAAAACGAAGGGGCTAAGGTCGATGACACGCGATACTTTTTATTTCGAATTTTTCATGCCCTTCTCTTCTCTGCATACGAAAGTTGTGAAATCATCGAAAAAAGGCTAATACGAAAAGAAATAATGCTTAATTTGACAATGCATTTGAGCCTTTCATTGTCGCTTAAGAAGGTTCTAAAGTCGTTGCTAAAATTGAATTATGTGTTTGTGAGATGATGTGGTGTGTTCCGAAGAAACCGACCTAGCAGCTATTGCTACATTTAATCTGAAAACGCAATATCAAATGTAGTAATGATTACAACACTCCGCTATTCATAATAATATATCAAATCGTTATTTTTTTATTACGAATCTTGATATCGCAAGAGAAAAAAGGAAGTAAGATAGACGATTTCTGCTTATATAAAAAACGTTTGTTGAAACAAAAAAACAACCGGACATAGAATGCAATCATTAGGTCGACAATTAAGATACAGGTGCACATTACTATCATCATAGCACTTTTGACTTTCGAAGAATTG
>JAPYZL010039482.1:0-24819 GCA_030522825.1 Platygaster orseoliae
ATCAATGAGGTTCAACTTGAATATTATGTTTCTTAATGTAAAAACTACAAAAATGTAAAAAAATTGCTGGTAGCCGATGACTTTTTTTGCGCACTGTATCTTACTTATATATCAGTTTAAATATAAATATAAATCTCAATTTCCATTTAATTGATATAATGATAAATTATATTAAAAATATCAACTTGTTTGCGTTCTTACGAATTTGTGCTGATAATCAAAAAATTCCTATTCATCATTATTGCTGAGTGTTTCAACTTCATGAATTTGTGGTAGAGAATTTGCAATTGAATTTACTGCAAAGTAAAATTGTTAAACAAAATAGAAAAATAAACAAATGTAAAATAGTAATATTTATGGATTCAACTAATGGATAAAAAGGAAAATATTTATTCAAAAAAATTTATTCAAATACATGTTGAAGTTGCATGTATAAATGGAATTAACTGCATTTTTAAGACTATAATAATTATAAAAAATGGAACTTTTTATCGTATGAAAGATCTAGATTGTAAATTTATTGCAAAATGTGTCAAAAATATGGAAGAAGCAAACTTTTGTTTCAATGATCAAGAAATGAAACGAAAAAAAAATTATAATTAAGAATGTGTGATTAAGACATTTAAATTGAAAAAATCATTCATAGTTTATATCAAGTCGAACAATTTATAAAGAAGTTGAATATGCATTGGCAGATTGAAAATTTGCATTCATCATCAACGTCATTTGGTCAATTTTAATGAAATTTGCCTAAAACATCAAAATCACTAATTTTTCTTATTTCAAAATATCTATTTCTCATAAATTAGATCCATAACTATAAATATTCATAACTTATTTATTCCCAGCCCTTTTTTATAATTCTGATTTCAAAAAATCCCTATTTCAAAAAAAACTCTGATAAAATTCAAATAATTCAATCCAATTCCTGAAAAAATCGTGCTTCTTTTGGCACCGGCGTGTAGTGAAGTGCGTTTTTCAGGAAATGTGTTAGAGTTTTTTGAAATAAAGAATTTTATTATTAATATTCCGAAAAATTTTGGATGAAAATTCTGAATATATTTATTGAAAAATGTTTCTTGAAAAAATGAACTTAACGGAATAAATAATTTCGTAATTGGAGAGTACATTGGTAAATATAGTATTTTATTTGTAAACATACTCTATTCAATTTTTATGATTGTAGACTGCAATTTAAAGCATTTTTCAAATGTGGTGATTTTATCAACAAGAATATTGAATTTTACGATTTCTAGATTATAAAACTGATCAAAAGATGAGTGAATCGTTGAAAACTTTTTATTTTTCCATTTAACAATTCAAAAATGAAACATTTGAAAAAATAGATGTCTGAATAAAAGAATCATGAGTCAGATTGAAATTATTTATTATGTAAAAATATTATAATATTCGTAATTTCATATTGATTTTTCTTTCGTATATCAATTCAAATATAAATATGTATCTCAATTTAAATTTAATTGATATAATGATACATTATATTAAAACTACCAACTTGCTTTCATTCTTATGAATTTGTGCCGATAATGATAAAATTCTTTTACATTATCATTATTGACTGTCATAACTTCATAAATTTTTGGTAGAGAATTTTTAATGTAATTTACTGCAAAGTAAAATAGTTGAAAAAATAGAAAAATAAATGAATGAAAAATAGTCATATTCCTATTAAATATTATAAAATATTATTAATTATTAAGAATAAAATAGTAATATAAATGGATTCAACTAATGAAAAAAACGACTTTTTCAAAAAAATTTCCGATCTCGATATTTTGGATGAGCAATGTTCCAAATTCTAATTTTTTTTTGTTATTCAAATACATGTTGAAGTTACATGTATAAATAGAATATACTGCATTTTTAGACTGTAATTCTTATAAAAAATGGAACTTTTCATCGTATGAAAAATACAGATTGTAAATTTACTGCAAAATGTGTTAAAAATATGTAAGAAACAAACCTTTGCTTCAATGATTCAGAAATCAAACGAAAAAAATACTATTATTAAGAGTTTGTGATAAAGACATTTAAATTAAAAAAAAAAAATTATTTATATCAAGTCAAATAATATATAAAGAAAGTAAATATACATTGATATATTTAAAATTTGGATTGATCATTAACGTCAATTCGTCAATTTCAATAAAATTCGCTTAAAACACCAAAATCACAAATTTTCCTTATTTCAAAATATCTATTTCTCATAAATAAGATCCATAACTATAATTATTCGTAACATATGTATTCCCAGCCCTTTTTTAAAACTCTGAATAACTTCAAATAATTCAATTCAATTCCTGAAAAACTCGTGCTTCTTTCGGCGCCGGCATTTAGCGGTAAAAAGACAAAACCTCTCGAAAAACGCGACTCGTCGAATCGCACGGACTTCCCTCACGTAGAAATAATGTCCCGCTGCACTCGAGCGAAAAGAAAAACTTGCGACGTGAACGATTTACGTGATGTTTCCAGTGGTTATGATCGGATTTATGCCATTTTCAATGGCGATCGTTCCTACCGTATGTCTTCGTCGTCGATATGAACAAGGGTAACTCTCACGGCGCTTTTTCTGTATAACAAAGTGCATAACTGCAACTCGTACTTCCCACCGTAGAATTTTGCGTTTACCAACACTCCTGAACTTCATCGCAAGCGCGAAAACTTTGCCTTCGGTTTGAAAGCGAAAGGAGGCTGCATTTTCACGCGATATAAATAGGCTTAGGGTGACTGACCCGACGAGCAACAATTCGAGTTCGAGATGTTTGGCCGAGACGATCATTTGGGAAGCTGGGTGTCATTTAAGAAAATGCTTTTCGTGCATTGAACATTTTGAGAACTGGTTTTTAGTGCAATATAAGTTCAATTTGTAGAAATGTTTGTAAATATTATTCTATTTTTTTTTTAATTATCATAATGTTATCATCATTATATGAACTTTTTGATTACATTTAATTTAATTTAATTCTTAATTAATTATTTTTTTATTTCATTTAAGAATAGATGCATCAAGAAATATTACCTTAAATAACAATTCTCAACATTTTCGACACGCAAAAAATTTTCTTTTAAACGACACTCAACTTCCAATATCATATATTTATTCCAATTTATTCAAAAACTCTTATAGACATCAAAAAACATTTTTTCGGTCTATAAAATACACGAGAGTAAACTGGAAAAAGGTAGTGAAAAATGAAAATATTCTCTGTATGGCCTGAACTAGAAAGTTAAAAACAAGATAGCTGAAGCATTAATGAAAACCACGTCAACCCTCTCGTTGCTTCAGTCGCTCTGTGTAATTACACTGAATTCCACTGCGCAAAACGCACCGTTGTTTCGCGATGACTTTTTTCATTCACTGTAATTATTACGTTTCCTTCCGCACATGTCGAAGGCAAGGTTGAAAGATGAAAAAGTAAGAACGCGAAGCATGAAACTTCATCTGTAAATATGTACATACACGTAGAAGTTACGAATTTTGGCGAGTTGAAAAAAGTTTGTGGTGTCCAGATGTTGCATTTCGAACGACATTTCCTGGTTTTCGGAAATTAAGTTTTTTTCGAGTTCTCAGTAGTTAAACTAGAAACATATGAACTTGTAAGGATATCATTTTCTGAAAAATTGCTGAAAATACTTGGAATTTAACGTAATTGAAATTTCGGAGAATCGAATTCTAGAAATCTATATTGGTGTCTATACAAAAACTCGAAATCTATATTTATAAGTAATGAAAAATACGAAAAATGTTGAAAATGAAAGAAAGTTGTTAGAAAATTCATTGCATTCATTTTGCATTCAGTTTGCATTCTTGAGCATAGAATTCGAAAGATTTATGGATAAATTCATAAAAATACTTAAATAAAATACATAAATGAAAATTATATAAATAAAATACAATAAAAGTTCTTTAAATTTTAGAAATACTTGAAAATACGCAAAACTCTTAAGGTTCCAGAATTTTTAAGAATACTAGAAATTGAAAAAAGTTATGTTTCCTGTCAAATTGAAAAAAATACTGGAAAATTACCAAACTTTAAATTTGACACCATCGAATTCTGGAAACCAGTAGTATTTCTACAAATTTGAAAAATACTACAAAATTTTACAGAATCGCATAATTCACTCAAAAATATATAAAATCGATAATGATTTTTAAACCGTTAAATTCTAAAGCATAAAATTATAGTGAACTATATAGGAATGCATAAATATATCATGGAATCTATGTATTCATGCAGGTAAATACTGAAAAAATATAACAATTACTGATAATGTTAGAACAATATAAAATTAACTGCTTAAGGAAAAATTACATGAAATATTAATTATCTATAAAAATTAACAGATTTCAGAAATCCACAAAGATTTCAGAAAACCCTTTAAATTTTACGATGACTTTCGAAAATACAGAAAATGTTATGGATACCTACTTCATAGATTTCTAGAATTTTATTTTCTGAAATTTCAAATATGTTAGACTTTGAGTACTAATTTTTAAAAATCGAAAATCTATATCCATACAGATTGATATATATTTTATAGCTTCATAGTTCTTTCAGTTTTTTTCGTATCTTTCCAGTACTTACACCATATGAGAATTTTTCCACATTAAAATGCATTTCTATATAGACCTGTAACATTCGATGTAAAAGTATTAAAAATTTTATAGTTTTTGAATATTTTTTGAATATTTGAAAAAATATTGTCTGCATAGAATTCCAGATATGATGAACTGCTAGAATTTCAAGTGTTTTATTGTTTTTGAACTTTTATAAAATTCTGCAGTTTTTATATAATTTTCTAGTATTTTCTCACATCTCTAGTATTTTATTATATTCATAGGCAATTTTACATTTCTGAAAATTATGAAAATGATGAAAACTTAAGGATTTATCGAAACTGCATGAGAATATTGTCTAACAAAGGTTTGATTTTCCTGATAATTGTGAATAATTTTGATTTGAAACTTTTACTTCCTCTGACATAAGAATAAATAAATCTTCAACATTCTTTTTTATTTATATTAGAGGATGTAATATAATATAATTAATTTTTTTTATTTATAACTATGTTTCTCTTATATTTGGAGAATACAAAGTTCTTTATTTTTCCCAAACATTTTTATGAAAATTTGAAAAAATGGTGTCTACATAAAATTCCAGTATTTGACCAACTGCTAGTATTTTAATTGTTTTTATAATTTCTAAATTTTTAATAAATTCCGCAGTTTTTATATAGTTTTCTAGCATTTTCATTAATTTTCATTATTTTATTTATAAGCCACTTTGAATTTCAGAAAATTATGAAAATTATAAAAATATCGGGATTTATCGAAAATGCATGAAAATATTGTCTAAAAAAGGAATGTGTTTTGAAATTATTGTAAATAATTTTTAATTTCTAACTACGAAATTTTTACTTTGATACATGACATTTTTATTGACAAATAAATTAAAAATTGATTTAAAACTTTTGCTTTCTTCGATCTGCAAACGTATCAAAGTCCAAAATCATTTTTTTAATTTTTCTCAAAACAAAATTTATTCAAAAATCGTGTAAAATAAGTTCTTTTTCAATTTACTAACAAAAGTCCCCATTGATAAGAATAAAATTTCGACATTTTTTTTTCTTTTTGCGTACGTTTACACAATATACATTTTATTATAATTTATTATAACTTAAATTTAAGTTTGTTTAAATTTATATTTATTCTATTTATTAATTTAACGAATTAAAACTATAATTTATCCAAACATGTTCACAAGGATTTGAAAAATATGAACATTCACATTTTTTCTTGAAAAAGGGTCTCTGGAATCAGGAAAATAGCCTCATGTCGTGGCTTCGACCATCTGGACACCCTAGGGTAATTTTTTAGGATGTTTGTAAAGGGAAAGACGAGCTTTTTGACGGAGCTTTGATTTTCTCAGGGAACTCGTGGCGAGTTCAGCATCCTCGTTAGCCCGAAAATTGTCCGGATGGCGATCCAGCGTGAGCTACGAGTACGCTCGCTGCCCAGTTCGCCAGCCGACTTCCGTGGACGAGAGGTAATGACGCCGACTCTCGGATTACGGATTTCTGTTACACCATTACTTTTATTTCTCCGATACGAAAAATATTTGCTAAAAATACACGTTTCGCAAAAACCCACGTCGTACTCATCGTTTATTTTCCTTTTCTTTGGTTCGTTTAGCTCGATGTTTAGGAAGAATCAACAAGTCGGGATAACTTCAAAAAGGTTGCCAATTTTTCAAGGGCTTTTACGTTTTTGACAATCGTCGATACTTTGCATAATTTTCATTTTTATGTAAAGATTCGATTTTTATTTTTAATGATATTCGTAATTGTTACGAAATAAAGTTGATTTGGCATAAGTCATTTATTTCGGTGTTTTATAAATCTTAACTTAGATTCTGAAATTGAGGTTTTATAGAACTTTTCTCACAAAATAATTTTAGATTATTAGGAGTTTCTACTTTTTTTTTATTTTAATTATAACGTTTAATTTAAAATTAATGACAATTTCACGTAACAGTAAAAAAGTAATTGTCAAAAGAATTAAATGATATGAATAAAATTAGTGAAAAACTAATTAATGATAAAAAATCATAAAAAAAGTGAAAATTATCGAAAAATACCAAAATATAGAGGATATAACATAGAATTTTATGTTATTTTTCAAATTTAAACAAACTTTAGTATTCTTAACTTCACTAACTCAAGAATAACAACAATTCTCGCTTCAGAAGAGTTTTTTTTAACAAAATTATAATTATTGATAATATATTTGGCAAAGATAACGAAGAAAACAAAATGTTTTCGAATTGTTGTAACCCAGTGAATAATAGAGAAAAATTATAGTCTACAAAAATGCTGAAAATGTAGAAAACTACGAGTTCGGAAGCGACTAATTCTAAAAATTTATATAGATATCCATGAAAATTGTGAATCATAAAATTGCTGGAAAAATATTGAAAGTGAAAGGAATGTTTGTTGAAAAAATTCTTGAAATCTACGTAGAAATAATCCACAACAAAAAATTGATCAAAACTCTATGAAATTCTTAAGAATTTCATAAATACGATAAATTTACTATAAATACTTGAAATCTATATAGATTTAACTTTTTCAAAAATGTATTAAATTTTATAGTTCAGAGCATCAAATTCTTAACATTCATACGAAAATCCATGTATCCTGAAAGTCAAATCAGAGTAATTCATAAAATCAAAAGGAATGGATATTGAAAAAATTCTAGAACAATTGAAAATTTGTAATAAAGAGTCTGTTTTCTGGAAAATCCATTTAAATACTTTGAATCACTGAAATTCTCAATTTTATTTCTTTTACAATTTCATTAGTAAATTTCATTAGTAACAAAAATAAATATATTTATAATAAAATAATAATAATAAAAATTATAATAAAATAATAATAATATAATAAATATATAAATAAATATATGAATATAATAAAATAATTATAATAAAGATAATAATAATAATAATAATAATAATAAATAAATAAATTTTATTAGTAACAAAAATAGAAAAATTCTAGAAAATTGTAAAATCAGGTAATCCTCAAAACTTTATAAATACTGAAGAAATATTTTAAAAAATCCAAAAGTATTAAATTATAAGAAAATCAAAATCCCACTGACTTAAAAATCATGAAAATCGTACTCCATAATTGAAACACTCATTGATAAAAAATTTTTAAAATTAAAAATGTAAAATTCTGAACCCCATTAATGATATGATTTGAAAATTCCCAGAAATCAAAAATTTCTGTTAAAATCCTATTCCATAATTGAAATTTTCTTTAATAAAAAATTTAAAAACTGAAAAATGTACAATTCTGAACCTCATCAATTATGTAATTTGAAAATTCCCAGAAATCAAAAATTTTTTGATCGCAGTCTTGAAACCAGATCATCAAAGTCAAAAATTCCAAAATCCCAAGAGAAATATACTTTACCAAGAAACTCCTCCCAAAAAAAATTTTTTTACATGTTCTAATTACAGAATTCTTTACATGATCAGTAATAGTAAAACTCGAAAGAAGTTTAAAAAACCCAAAAATTTTAGTCATTCAAAAGTGAAATCAGATAATCCTCTAAACTTCATAAATACTGAAGAAATATAAAAAAAAAAACAAACAAACAAATAGTAAATTAAATAGAAAAAAAAAAGAAAAAAATCGAACCCATACTGACGTAAAAATCATGAAAATCCTATTCCATAATTCAAACAATCATTAATAAAAAATTTTTCAAATTAAAAATGAACAATTCTGAGTCCCATCAATTCTATAGTTTTAAAATTCCCAGAAACCAAAAATTTCCATGAAAATCCTATTCTATATTTGAAATTTTCGTTACTAAAAAACTTTTAAAGTTAAAAATGTACAATTATTCTGAATCTAATCAATTATGTAATTTGAAAATTCCCAGAGATCAAAAATTTTTTAATCGCAGTCTTGAAACCAGGCCATCAAAGTTAAAAATTCCAAAATCCCAAGAGAAATATATTTACCTAAGGAACTCCTCCCTACATTTTTTTTTACATATTTTATTCAAATTATAAAATTCTTCATATGATCAGTAATAGTAAAACTGGAAAAAAGTCTCAAAAACCCGAAAATTTTAGTCATTCAAAAGTAAAGCAATTCGTAAATAGTGAAGAAATTTTTGAAAAAATCAAAAATAATAAAAATACTAGAAAGAAAATGAAACCTCTACTCACTTGAAAAATACGAAAATCCTTTTCCATAATTGAAACACTCATTATTAAAAAATTTCAAAAATTAAAAATGTACAATTCTGAACCTTATCAACTAAAGAATTTGAAAATTCCCAGAGATGAAAAATTTTTTAATCGCACTCTTGAAACCAGGTCATCAAAGTTAAAAATTCCAAAATCCCAAGAGAAATATATTTCCCCAAGAAACTCGTCCCAAAAATTTTTTTTACATCTTCAAACTACCAAGTTCTTCATATGATCATTACTATCAAAAAAGTCTCAAAAACCCGAGAATTTTATGCATTCAAAAGTCATAAGAGCAAAATAATTTTCTCCATCAGCGCCCTGGGAATTCCCGTGTTATCACAGTCAGTCGATTTTATACAAACTTTCAACTCCATGGTTCCTAACCTAACCTAACCTTTTTGAGGTTACGTTCGGCTTTCAGTACCGCGTGTAGGTTTTGGACTTATTGTCGATGTCAAAGAGACCGTTTACTCGAGTGGAAATTCCATGTAAACAACCGCCCTCGCATCGCAATTATGCAAAATAACGAACCCGCGAGGCGCACATGGAAGAGGATCGCGCAATCCACCTTGTACTTTGTGCGCGCCTCTGGGTCAATTGAATTTTCCTGATAAACTGATAATGCAGAGCCAGATCGTGGTAAAAAATTACAAGCTCATGCGGTTTTCAGCGATTTAAGAGAGGTAGAAATGTTTAAAACAATTTTCTATCCGTAATTTCATGCGGGAAAGATAGAAATTTGTTAAGTGAAAATCCAAAGCAAGTCAATCTTGATTACTGATTATTTTTATAACTAGTGCACTTTAAAAAGTTTATCTAATTTTAAGATGCAGCAAAATTAAGATATGACTTAAAATTCAAATATTATCTTTAATCAAGAGGATATGTCTTGAATAAAGAATGGTTTCCTTAAATAATGATGAATTTTCTCAATTTAAGGAAATATTTGAATGTCAAGATAAGCCTTCGTTTTGTTTTATCTTGAATTGACAGAAAATGACGAAGATTTTGAAAAGTTTTAAAATTCCAGAATTCTCGGTATTTTTCGAATTTCACAGTATTCATAAAGTTTTGTAGGATTTTCTGGTATGCTAACAGGTTTGAAGCATTTTAATGCTCTATCACTTAAAGTGTATTAATTTTTTAGAATTTTACAGATTTTTCACACAAAAGTTTTTCCAAAAATATTATATGTATTATATGAATTTGACATACTTTCAAAATTTTTTATATTTTTTCACTAGGTATCTCTACATTTTAACTTATTTTTGAGTATTTCAATGAATTTCTGTATATATTTCCTAAATACAGTTCTTTAGAATTTTCAATGTTATAAATTGTTCTATATTTTCATAAATTTTTAATAAAATTTGATTCATATAAGGTCAGACAATAAAATCCCTGAAATAGAATAATGCAAATATGTATAAATTATTGATACACCCTATACTGAGAGAAAAATCTAGTACTTTTTACTAAAAAATATAATAATGAGGGATCAAGATAAAATATAGTAAATTTTACTGTATACAATATTGTATTATTAAAATATTATAAAAATCATGTAAAGTAATTTCCCATATCTTGTACATTGAGAACTGTTATTTAGTAGAGTAAAATATACAATGTGTTCAGTATCTTTTACTACATATTAATTTATAATTGGGATATTTGACGTTGTACTGCACTGCATAGTAAAAATTAATCTTTTCGTGGCTAAATGTACTAAAATGTGTGAAAAATTAAGATAATATTGTAGATACTCCTAGAATAATTATAGTAATTTTCTAATATTCACTGAGAAGAAAATATTGTAATTATTACAATACTGTATAGTAAACGGGAATCACTCGGGCATATTGTGATTTTTGCAACACCACATTGTAAATATTGTTAAATGATATTGTGGCAACAAATATATTGTGTTGTAAAAATTCCTTTACATATTTCATTTTCCACTATACATTTCGTAATTTTTACAATATCATTTTATAATCCTTACTAATTCAGATTACTAACAAGCTGAATGACAAAATGAGATACAATATTGAAAAAATTCAAAAGTTTATGGTAAAATTTACTATATACTGTGAGTTTTCGTCATGCATATTTTTGCATGTACAATATGTTCTCTTTATACATGAAATATCATATTTTATGAGCTGAAAAACAAGTTATGAACGTAAAAATATTATATTACAAGTTTCACTATACACAGATATTAGATTCTTTATAATAGTAAAGTAAAAATTACAATTCGTTCAGTACGGTTTGCATGTGTAAATTTTAAATTTTCCAAAATCGTATAGTAAAAACTGTCATACATATTGCAATTTATAGAATATGATTATTTTACTATACAATATTGTAATAGGTAAAATAAATATTGCAAGTTTAATCCTTGTAATCCTTACTAATCCTTGTAATCCTTGTTACTTGTTAATAATTGTTTGTTGTAATCTTTACTAATTTAGATTACTAATTAGCTGAATGACAAAATGAGATACAATATTGAAAAAATTCAAAAATTTATGGTAAATTTTACTATATACTATGAATTTTCGCCATGCATATTTTTACATGTACAATATGTTCTCTTTATACATGAAATATCATATTTTATGAGCTGAAAAACAAGTTATGAACGTTGAAATATTATATTACATGTTACACTATACGCAGATATTAGTTTCTTTGTAATAGTAAAGTAAAAATTACAATTCGTATAATACTATTTGCATGTGTAAATTTTAAAATTTCTAAAATCGTACAATAAAAACTGTTATACATATTGCAATTCATACAATTTGACGATTTTACTATACAATATTGTAATAAGTAAAGTAATTATTGCTAATGCCGCAATAATATAAAAACTGCAATATATCTTGCAAAAAGTGCAAGATTTTTTTCTCCGTGTTTATAGTACAATCATGAATAACTGAAAAGTGTGTTAATGCCGTTAATGAGAACAATTTCACCAACTTCCCGACATTCGATTTTGGCGATTTCCACTCGAAACGCGAAATCCTCGAAAGCACATACGGTTTCCGGCATCGATCGAGATTTCCAGATGTTGCAGGCGTTCCTGCGAGCTCGAGCCAGGCAAGCAACGCCACTTCGTGCACCATCTCCAGCGTCGATCCGAAGATGAGAAGAACGCTAAGAGCTGTGATATCGCGAAACCGGAAATCGGAAACGTCGAAGTGCACTTCGGCCTGCCGATTCTCAGCGTCAGCGAGCCGAGTCCGCCAGACGAGGTCGTGGGCACCATCGAGGACCGCTTGTAGGATTTGCTAACCGGGGACTTGCCGAAGGATATCTTAGTGTGATTCAGATAAGGACACGTCTCCTCATGTCCTCGGCGCCGGAAACGACGTTTTAATCCCAGAGTCCTTTTGCTTCAGGCAAAAGTGGAAAACCAAGGGATGTTTATTCTTCATTCGTGTCTTATCACATGGCAGTGCCATGGCGGTAAGACTGAAGACAAATTTGATGGATTTAATCAGACTTGCATTTTTCCAAATTTAATCGAAATATTTTTTTTTAATATTATTCTAATAATATTATCGAAATATTATTTTTTATTGATTTCTATACTCATTTTTTACTGTCTAAACATCACTTCGTTATTATTATAATTTATATACAGTTTGAAAAAAAATCAATCTCATAAAAAAAGAATCTGTAAAATACTGAAAAAATCTTGATACCTTTATAAATAACAAATAATTTGCTAATACTTTATTCAACTATGCAAACTTAAATGTAACATTGGAAAAAAAATTTAGAAACAATTGTTGATTGATTTAAGAAAGAAAGTGTTTATAAATGCATTTTTTGTATTCATTCAAAATAAATTTATCTTAAAAAACTTCCGAACCGTAATTGCAAAATCAAGAAAACAGGCAAAATTTATGTTATTCATCGAAAACCATTGGAATAAAAATTGAATCTACCATGTTTTAAATAAAAACGTAAATCGTTTGAATGAAGTTTAAAAATCTAATGGTATTTCACATGCCCTTTGGAGTGTATTGCAGGGATACTTGCAAACCAAAATTTTGGTCAAAGAATTCACTCAATATAACTCATAAAATATGAAACCTACTAAAAAAAACATTTTCAATCAATTTTAAATAAAATTCCTGAATTTCATGTACACAATAAAAATTTCTCAGTCCGGTATCCGAACCCAGGATTCTACAATCACTTATCATACGCTCTTCCCAGTGAACTACAAGGTAAGTCATTTTTTATTCTCCAGAGACAGCACATTTCTATAAATAAATCTGCCTTTTTTCAGTATCAAAACGTATATCCTTCGTTAAATAATCTACATAATTCACGTACTATGTAATTTTAAATTTTAAATCTGCTTTTTTCAGTAAAATAACGCGAAATTCATACTATTACCAAGAATTTTGTAATCACCGAAAAGTTCAAAAGAAAAATTTCATTTTTTCAATTCAGATTCCAAAAATCCATGCAATACACGTCCGCTCTTTTTTATTGCCCCGTAATTTTTTACTCCCACGAGCATATCGTTTGTCTTCGTATTTGTAAATTTACGCGTGTCCATACGACATTGATTCGCATTTTTCTATACTTTTCTACGCGTTCGTTGGCCGGGGTGAAACAATGACGGCCAACTTTTTCTACGACGATGGAAAAAGCTGGTATGAAAAAGTTTCGTAGGTGAAAATAGTTGTACACAAATCGCGGATACTTATACATATGAGAGAGTATTTTGATAAAACAATACTTTAAGCGGCTGTTTTAGATGTAAGAATAATTAGACAAGTTTGAATCATTAGACGCTGAGCGAGCAGAACCGGTGATTGCACGCAATTGCTCCGTGTACACATATCTCGCGTGATTATGCGTGCGCGTGTCATATCGATCTGAACGGGACAAGACGCGCGAGGTGCGATAACGCAGTTTTTTGCAGTAATTACAGCACGGAAATACACTTGTTTTGTTGCACCGTTTTTCGTTGCATGCGCAGTTTGCGTTTTTTCTTGAATATGGACTGAAAACGAGGATTTTAAGAGGAAGCGAAATCGGAAACAAATGTTTAGAAAATTCATGCCTTGAAGGTTTTAAATTTGAGATAAATTTACTGTTTAATGAAAGTTTTATAATATAATCATGATGATGAATTTTCTTCGAATTTAAATTTTTTCATACTCTTTCGAGAAGTTAAGATATTTTCGACGAATTAATGAAATTTTAAAACGATTTTGTGAATTCTCTGTTTCTGTAGATTCGAAATCCAATCGAATGAAAACAGAAATATTTTCTGCAGAACTATGGAGCAGAAAAAAACACTAGAAAAATTTTTTTTCAGAAACTTATGAGTTCAAACAGAATGTAATTTTATGAACCATATTAAAAACTATTGAAATTCCCATAACACATTTTGCAAACACACTTTCCAATACATTTATTTTAAGTAAATGGAAAATATTTTCTGTTAAATAATAAAAAAAATTATTTAATAATTATATAATTACTATGACTTAGTAATATTGTTTAATATAGTTTAATAATGTATGAATGAAGGTCTAAAACATTATACAATTTATAGAAAAATGTTTTATGAATTATTTTCATTTTTATTTTTTCATACTCTTTCGAGAAGTGAGCAATTTTACGAAAAACTTTGAAAAAAAATTTTTTTTAATTCAGTCAATTCTCTGTTTCTCCAGATTCAAAATCGAATCAAATGAAAAACGAAATGTTTTCTGCAAAACTATGAAGCAAAAAAATACTAAAGAAAATTTTTTGCAGAAACTAATAGGTTTGATCAAAATAAAACATTTTGAACATTATTAGAAACTATTTAAATTTTGCAAACATTCTTTCTAATACATTTATTAGTGATAAATGAAAAATATTATCTGTAAATGATAAAAAATTTGTTTATTAATAATGTGCTTATTATTATTCAGTAAATTTTTTCATCAATTTGATTATTATTGGATGAAGGTTTCATAAGATTATTATATTTACCAAAAAAAAATTTATGAATTTTTTTCAATTTTCATTATTTCATACTATTCCAAGAAGTAAACATATTTTGCGCAAATTTATGAAATTTTATTTTTTTTTAATTCAGTCAATTCTCTGTTTCTCTAGATTCCAAATCAAAAAAGAAAACAAAAATATTTTCTGCGAAACTTTCAAGCAGAAAAAATACTTCAAAAATATTTTTGCAAAAACTAATTGGTTTGAACAGAATGAAATTTCATAAACTTTTAAAAACTTTTAAAATCACTGTAAAACATTTTGCAAATATACTTTCCAATTCATTCAACAAAAAAATTCTTCTTTAAAAAGTTATAGCGTTTGATTTAATTCTGATGTAATGATTGATATTTCATAATATTCTGAAACAGAATTTGATGATTATTAAATGAGTTTTTTCTGAATCTGGACTTTATATAAGGATTTCAAGAGTACAGTGATATCAGAAACATCGAAGTTGCAAAAATTCATGCGTTGAAAGTTCTAAATTCAGAAATTCAATAGACTAATAAATAAATGTTCAATATTATTATCATATTTATAAACAAATTTTTTATAAATTTCTTTCTAAAATTTGATGTATTCGAATTCGATATTGAACACAGAATTAAGTATATTTGGTTCCACCAACCACATCATTCAGTAAAATATGGATCAACCAAAGTTTTGTTTATTTCAACTCTAGCTTATGTTATGAAAATTTTATATTCATATTTAACTTTATGAACTGTTGCTGGAACTACACATTTCGTTCCATAAATATTTCATAAACATATATATTCAATATCTTATTTCACTAAATCATAATTTTATCCAACTAACCAAATAATTATTGTCACACTGATTGATAAACATATTTGTTCTATTCAAAGGCAAAGATAAATTTTTATCTTATCCTTCCCGAAAATTGAAAAAAAAATAATAAAATACTTACCTCAACAGAATGAAATCAAGATCTGTAACACCAAACAAAGTCAATTCTCACTTTTTGTCATTATTGAACAAAAATTATCATGATAGCCTCTAAATAATAAACTCAAAAAGTCCTATTCAGATTTTCATAAACCGAAAATATCCACAAAACTTCTCTGTACAAAGCGTTGCATGTACATACATATCATTAGAAGCCGTAGATTTTTATACTCTTTCCTAATCTAACCATAAATAAAATATATATCAGTAGCTCGACGCACGGAATGGTTAAAAACGTGTCGACCCTCATCGCACGATAATTGCAGCCTATTTTTCGACGAGACAAAGACTTGGATAAATGTCAATTACGGTGCGACAAAGTGCCCAATCAGAAAGCGAAGCTTTAAAAATATATTTCGAAAAATTGTCACGTGGCTTTGATCAACAGATAAAATTAACGACAAAATCGAACATTGCTGATCTTCGCTCGCTTTCGATAAATATTTTTCGTAAAATAATGGCCATCCAAGCGAAATATTTCACTTACATGCTTTTGTGGCCGAACAGAAAAAAAGTACCAAGTTTTATCAAAATCCGCATTTTACAACTCAGATCCTTCCCTAGGCAGAAACTGCTGCAGTGCGAGAGAGACGCGTAGAACCGAAACCGGTTGAGAGAAATAAGGACGCGAAGAGAAAAAAATGAAGGTTCCCGCATTTACTTGAATTTTTATGAAGAACTTCATGAAACTGCCATTTAAATCATACCATTACGTGTAGATTTCGTAAATGTTGTAGGGTGATGTGTAATTTGGTGTTTTCCTCGGGGAAATGCATTTTTTGAGGAAAGTCCGATGGTTTTTGTGACCTCGAGGTAGATAATTGTTGAATGCAAACAATTATTCTTTCATGTTTTTTATTACTAGTTAACACGAGTTTGTAGTTTTTTCAGAGGAATAGTTTTTAATGAATTTATCTAAATTTTTGCAGCTTGAATTTTTTTTCGAAGAAATTCTTTTATACATCATATTTTATAACAATGACTCTCTTAAATGATTCTGAAAAAAACTTCAGATGTTGAAACTTGTTCAAAAGCATGTATATCGTGTTTTATAAAAATTATTCGAAAGTAAGTTATATTCATTACGATTATTTTTCGAATGAAAAACGAGATTGAAAAAAATAACGTTTAATACCGTAACGAAAAATATTGAAAAATTCAAACATTAGACAATTTTCGGTAGACATTGATTTTAGTTTGAAATAGTAATAACTATTAAGAAAACAACTGTTTATATAATAAACAGTAAGAGTGGAATATTTTTTAAATATTTTTTATAATAAATAAGAAGGACTCAAAAACAAAAAAGAATAAAAGAATAAAATTTTACTCAAAACAGAAGTATTTATCATGTACTTCTATCATAAACCGTTTCATGGCTGATCGAAATAAATTTACTCTACTTGAAGATGAAACTGCTAAAAAATTGAGCATATATTCGATCGATAGATTTTTTCTAATAATAATTGAGTTATGATTTTATATAACATTGTCACGAGAATCGTTATTAATCTTCCATGTCTGATCAAAATCGTGTTTTTCTACTTGCAGGAATGGATTCATTAAATGCATACGGCAGAAATGAATCAATGAATCAAGTGCTAAACAAAATTTTCCATATTTTGAATAAAAGTTAAAGATTCTATGATTTTAATCAAAAATTGAAAATTTTCCTTTTTTGTCCAATTTCCATTTTTTCATACTCCTTCGAGTAGTCAAGAAATTATCGACAAAGTTATGAAATTTCAAAACGATTCAGTCAATTCTCTGTTTCTCTAGATAAAAAATCAAATCGAAAGAAAACGAAAATATTTTCTACAAAACTATCAAGCAGAAAAAATTTGAAAAAAAATTTTTCTTGCAGAAACTAATTGGTTCAAATAGAATGAAAATTTATAATCAATTATAAACTATTAAAATCCATATGACCGTTTTGCAAACATACTTCTCAATTAATTCTTTAGCGATAAATGAAAAAAATTCTCTTCCTCGAAATTGTGATATTAAAATCGAAAAATTTATAGTAATGAATAATGAACATACATGAGTCTATGAAAACCATCGGACGCCTCGAAACCCTATTTCTCGTGGCCCCCGAAAATTGTTGAAATTATCTAATAATTTTAACAACTTCAATCCTAAAAATCTTTAATCTTCTACTGCTTCGTCAGTAACAATATAAATTAATTAATTAATAAACAATCACTAGGAGCCATATTTTCCAAATTTATTTATTTAATGCAGGATTAAGTAAATCATTATCAGCGTAGGCGAAATAATCACTTGATATCAGACCAAAAAAAAATTCTCAACTTAAATAATAATAAATATTATTGATAATGCTTGTTTTACCAAAACGAAAATTTTCATCGGTTCGTTAAAGTAAGCTTTTACCTACGTGTGCAATACCATATTTTAAACGATTATAATCTCAAAGCCCGTCCAAATAACAAACTCTGAGGTAAGAATCGTATAAAAATTATTTATTGAAATAATTAAGCCATATTTCCCGATAAATAAATAACAGCATTTTTCAGTTTTTCATATATAATTTGCCATTTTTCGCAAATAATTTCTATAACTTGCTCATCAAATCATTCTTTTTAGCTGCATTTAAATTTCTTGAATTGTAGGCAGAATAAAATAATATTATGAAATAGTATTATGAATGGTTATTGGTTTGTGACAAAAACTTTTCATATGTCGTAGGCTATTTTCGATTCGGATATTCAACAATTTTGTTTAAGAAATTCGTGATCTTTGAACTTCATTTTATTTAACCAAGTGCAATGTTTAGTAATAGTTTTATTTGTACTGAAATTCTCCGCAACTTTTCTTGAATATACTCCCTAAATTCTTTCCAGTGAAATTTCGACTTAAGTTTGATTTTCAGGATTCTCACTCGAAGAACTTTAGAGACAATATCATTATTTTAACGTGAAGAATTTGACACTTTTTTCATGTATTTTAAAGAGGTTTGGATTTTCTGTCAATAAAATTATAAATAATATTTTTTCTGCCATGCTTATTATAGATATTTAAATAAGTAATCATTTTTTCTACACTGACAATAGTTTTCTTGACTCTGCATTGTTTTTTTTTTTTTTTTTTTTTTTTTTTTTTTTTTATTTTTTCTTTTTATCTATTTTTATTTTACTCATGTATAGTGATATTTCTTCTCCACTTTGATTTTCATTTTATGATTTTAACGTGAATAATTTGACACTTTTTTCATATATTTAAAATAATTTAGGATTTTTTGTCAATAAATAAATAATAGTATATTTCTTCACTAGTGTGGAAAAGACCACTCTTCAACACGCTCGGACAATGCAAAACTGTCATTTCCACACATTGTTGAATAAAATATAGCCCTTGACTAGTGTGGAACAATTTTTTTAACTCTCATTTATTCGTTAAAAAAAACTCTTCCACACTAGTAAAGTAATATACTGTTTTCTGCCCTACTCATTATTGATTTTTGAAAAACCGATAATAAGTGATAATTTTTTCTACACTGACCATGAATTCTTTTTTACTAATCTAAAGGGTCAAAATATCGATGACATAATAAAAACTGAAAAATACGGCTCCGAGTGACCATTTATCGATTCATCAACTGGAATCCTTTTTTGAGATATATCAATCGGCTGGAAGCACCTCGCGCGTCGAGCTTGAAAGAATTACTAATAAACAAAAAATACCTATAACCCTTATCAGGAATACTCTTTGTGACCTCGTCTGCATACCGCGTATGCAAAGACAGCAGCGATTCTGGGAACAATGGAACATATCTGCGAGCGAAGGAGAACCGGGGATATAAAGCGCGCCCGCAAAACGGGCCCGCAATTTTTCTCGACGCGATTAAAATTGCATCACGACCCGGGCAATCTTCGCGGGCGCGTCCACGCCCCGGCAATCTCTCGCAGACTTTTACTTCTAACACTTGCATTACGCGATAGGATTACTCTACGATATTCATGTACCACGTTATAAGACCAGTCCTAGGAAAAACTCGCGAGATTTCTTCCTCGCAAGCTGAAGTCGTTTTATTTTTCTATTTTGTAGGGAACGCGGGAGAAAAAGTTTTAACATTTCTGGTTCTGGAATTATATATACATTTACGAGGAATAAATATGTGTGTGTGTACATATGTATACCCAAATGGTTGGGGGAGGGGAGGGGGTGGAATTTCTGGTCAAGTTGGACGAAGGTTTTTGAAACGATTTGATGGGAATTTGGCAGAAAAGTTGGAGGCTTTTTGTTTTTAGGGTGATTTGATGAGTTTCTTACGGTATTTGATGGAATTATTTGTTATTTTATGTAAAAATAGTAGAAGGTTGTAATACTGATGCATAATAGTATGATTGATTCATAATAAAATAAGGAAAAATTATCAAAAAAGTATTCTCTGAAATCTAGAGGAGATAACCAGTTTCAAAGGTAAACAAAATTGAGATAATTTTATTTTAGTAACTTAAATATTTTTTTTCAATATTTATTTGGCTAAGGAAACGTAGAAAATAAAAATTTTTTAATTGTTTCAACCCAGTGAATCACAGAGATATATCAGAATCTACGAAATTCAAACTGTGAAGATATACTTAAAGTAATGAAACTCTGTGAAAAAACTGTTTTCTGAAAAATGTAAAAAAATATCCACGATTTATAAAACTTCGAATTTTAGAGCATCGAGTTCTTAATAAATAGAAATCCAAAGTGATACTAGAAATGTAAAAAAATACTAGAAAAAGCAACAAAATCTTATGAATAAAAAAAAATGAATGTACAAAAAACACATAAAACATGAAAAATCTACATAAATGCAACTTTCCCACATATCTATAGGAATTAGTGAAAATGGAATAGACAAATATTTAAATTCATTTGCGTTGAACTCTCAAAATTTATGAAAAAACTGAAGAATTAGTAAAAATTTGATAAACACTGAAAAATACTAAAAATACTAGAATTCTATTGAAAATTCAAAAATTGTAAACATATATGATTTTTTTTTTAAGCACGAATTTTAAAGCATTAGATTGTAAAAATGTATACACAAATCGATAAAAACACAAGGACATTACCTAGATTCTACAAATACTGAAAAAGTACAAAAAAAAAAAAATATACTGGAAATCTGCATAAAAATACACTTCACCAAAAATCGATTTGAATACTTATAATTTATAAAATTATAGAGCATTGAATTCTAGAAATATATAAAATTAATAAATTTATAAAATACTAAAAAATCCTTCAAATTTCAATAAACACGAAGGAAAACTCGAGAAACACAAGAAATATTCTAGTTGGTACCCAAAATCTATGTAGATATGATTTTCTCAAAAATTAATACAACTTGAAATCCTAGAGCATAATATGCTCTGGGATTTCAAGTTATTATAGTTATATTATAATTCTCTAAATTTCCGTATAAATATATAAGCGTACCAAAAAATTATTCAAATTTTATGAATACTGAATGAAAAAAAAAATACTGAAAAGTACTAAAAATTTTTGTAAAAGACACTCGTTTCTAAAAAATCAATTAAATTACTGAAAACCGTTAAAATTTTCAATACTATAACATCAAATTCTAGACATCTATAAAGCTATTCATAGAAATACAAAAATCTCATGAAAATACAACAAAATTTCTTAAATACCATACAATACGAACATTCAAAAATCCATAAGTTCTTAAAATTCGTGTTCTTACATTTTTTCTGAAAATCCTCAAAAAAACGTTAATTCTTCAGAATTTCGATTTTTGATGCATCTAATTCTAGAAAACTAAATAAATATTCATAATTATTTTCAAAAATACTTCAAGTTTTACGAATTCCATAGAATCATGAAAAATCCTAACAATATTTTCAGAAAATCTAAATCTCTGTCTTGAAAATCACAAAAATCAAATTCCATTGCACTTAATTCAAACACGAAAAAAGGTGCATTTTGCACTTTTGCACTATTTTTCCCATACCCCAAAAAAATATATTTTCTCGGAAAACCCATCCCAAAAATATGTTCTGCCAACTCCCCCGGCTTCAACCGAATTATATTGGAGTTCTAGAGTGTCTTGATGTAAGACATCAATGAAATTTCAAAACGTTTCATGAGCCTTTTTCCAAACATGTTGGCAACATTTTGCAACATGGACGAAAACAATGTAGCGATAGAATGTACTATGTGTATTCCAAACGCCGATCGATATTGTAACCTTAACTCTTCGCAATGATCGCGTGTACATTCTCGTATTCCACGTTCATTGATCAGTTTTCTGTCTCGCAGTACCCGGGGTACATCAATCGGTAAGTAACGTATGTACATACATTACTTATCCTGAGGTCCTTTCGCTCGAGCCCTCGAAACGCGCTGTTCGAGCGGTGATTTGGCCTTATTAGAATTCCATGAATAAATAACGGGCGACGAAACTGCGACGAAAAAAAACAAAATACGTCAAAATATAATTAAAAAAAGTTCATTTAGTTCTTATCTTATGTTATCTTTGACAAAAAAAAATTTCTTTGTCTGAATTGAAAATTTATTTTAAAAAACTTTGGTTTTTTGAAAATTGGTTTTTCAGTGTGAGTTGTGAACAATAGTAATTGGAAAATCCAAAAATTCTGATACAACAATTATATTATTTACTAATCAAAAAAAAAACTATTAAATGGTGAGTTCTCGCCTTTTTTCCAGTTTTGAATTATAATCAGGGGAAAAAAATTATTCATTCAAATAATTTCACCATATTTCGCTAAAAATGAATAATATAGTGTTTTCCAGTTTTCGAAAATAATTCTTATAATTCGTCTATGAAATAATTTTCCTTAGTTACTTTTGTTCAAAGTCTTTTTTACAGTCGAAAAACTTTTGAATTTCTTTAATTGTAAGCAGAATGAAATGATATTATGAAATAGTATTGTGAGAGGTTATGGTTTTCAACAATTTTGTAACAATGCAACAATTTTAATTCCGAAATTCATGATCTTCAAACTTCATTTCATTAAACAAAGTGAAATATTTTGCAATAAATTGATTTGTATCGGAATTCACTGAAACTTTTTTTAATACATATAATGATTTTTTCGTATATAATTAGAATTTTTTTTGCCATTATTAAAAAAAAATACTTTTCGAAACTACAAGACATTATATTTCCCCAAATAAACAAATTCGTCATATGTATTTTTCCAGGCAAAAAATGTCGCATTTTTATTTCTTGGGATGAATTCATCACCTTATGCATTCATCGTTGCGTCGAGTATGCGAAAGGCGTCAAAACTTTATGAATAAATTATGCTAAACGCTCGTCGATTTTTTCCCTCCCAAGTGAAAACTTGCATTAATCATTCTTAGAGTTTTCACGCTTTCGAGACGACGTTCATGTTTTTCAATTCCGAAATGAAAAGTGACAGGCAAGATAAGATTTTTCGCGTAGACATTTTCTCGCGCATTGAACTTGTTCGAAAAAGTAAACCGCGAAGAGCAAAAAGAGGACCTCGGGATTTTGAGAAAAAAATTGACGTTAAATCTGTCTTCGTCTTAAACCGTAACCAATGGTGACCTTAAAATCCAACTTTTGATGGGCTGTCTGCTGGAAAATACAATTACGCAGTACATATTTTAGTACGTATTTTATATACCGCTACTTTCTAGTCACGCATTTTATACTATACGTCTTTTGAAAAACTTGGTGCACTTGGTGCATAAATTATTATGAATGTTTTCATGAAATGGGCAGAAATGTGAACCCAAAAAGACACCAATTTTTCAATAACTAGTTGGTTTTTCTTCCGAAAACTGAATTCTGCGTTTTCTGAATGTGTAGAAAAATCGCGTTTCCTCAGAGTCAATCGGAAATTTAAACACCAGCGAAAAAACTCGAAAGAACCAAACATTTTTTGCCAGGATGTGTAATTGGAAAAAAAGGCTAAATGAATGTTCAATAGAAAAAAAACAGCGACGAATATTTGCGTGTTATGTACGTGTAACAATAAAAAGAAAAATCGTGTATACTCGATGCGCTCGGGCATTCCGATACAAAAAATGCGAAAATTTTCAATGTAAATAGAACTCACTGTTGACAGTCATAGATTTATTTTATTTTCTATCCCTCTGTATACATCGACTTGTAAGATAAAATTGTACCGTTCGCGTAATTATAACGAGTAGCAATTATTACCATTATATCAATGTCAACTAACCAATCCTGTTGAAACCTTCTATATTTTCATTATTGCGACGTGATATAAACAAATTATTACGAATATTTATGTAATAAACGAAATACTGTTAAGTACGAAAGATATTCGTGTTTTTATTTATAACACCTTTTCTTTTTCATCGAGAAAATTTACGTATTATTAATTTTAAAAATACTCGATGGTAAGTAAGAGAAAATTGAATCATTTTTCTGATGTCTAATTTTTTCATGAAAAAAGATTCACGTAGGAAAGAGAAAAAATTTGATTGACTAAATACGAAAATCCTGAATTTTTTGAAATTACCTTAGTATAATCACCGTCATGTAAATTTCTATGAAAGTTCAAATAACTCGTAATTTCATGAAACGTAAGCAACTTATTTAGGAGAAAATTCCGCAAATGAGAGATAAAGAAGTGTTTTGATTAATATCTAATATAATAATTGGCAATTTTATAAATTATTGTTTTCACGTACATCATGTCGTAAATTCATAAATTGATAATAAAAAGAATACTCAATTAATATACAACTATTGATATGACTATAGCTATTCTAAAAAAGTTATTATTAAAATCATTATATATAATAATATTATGGAAATTTTTAATTCTTGATACTTATAAATATGAATATTTTAAAAATGAGATAAATATAAACTATGTATTTGATAAAATAATAAGTTAAGCGAATTTTCATACGAGTTTTATAAAAATGTCATATACAGGGTGCGCCACCAAAATCCGGACAAAAAACCATTCAATATTCCCGCGATAATATGCTTCAGAAAGATATCGCTTTCAGTGTCTGAATA
>JAPYZL010039485.1:0-15808 GCA_030522825.1 Platygaster orseoliae
GGGGAAAACCAGCAAGAGGCCGACGTAGAAGCTTGCCCCCTAGATATGCACCTGAGATCTGGTGTCAATACGACGCAGTCGTGGAACAGACAGCAAGAATAAACAACATATCTGAATATCTGAAGGGTGGCACTACAGGCTACAAGTTGTCATCGGAAAAGATCATCCAAGTTTCTACGTTTTTTTGACCGAACTTCAAAAAGAGCAAGGCGACACAGAAACCATGCTGCGGTAAATACAATCGGGTCAGCGAGTTAAGAAATTGCAAGGTCCTAAAAGAATTAAACACGAGCAGCGGATATTTAACATCGTATCACAGTACCACACTCACGTCGAAAATAATATCGTAAAATACTTGAAATCTCTGGGGTCATATCTCCGCATGTAATTCGAAAAAATGTACACGATTTAGCAGTCAATAATAAAACATTTTATTTTGGGAAAAAAAGAAAAATTTCGTTTGGGAAATTTCACTTTGGGAAAAATTATTTTTGGGAAAAAAGTTTTTGGGAAAACGATTTTGGGAAAAATGTCCACCAATCATCTCAACCAACAAGTTTTAGGGGATCTTGTAAATCTTGGGTCTGCAGATTTTTCCAGGAACCATGTTGAATTTTACAAAAGTCAAACGGGTGATCCGAAAGCATCTCCTTTTTATAAGAATCGGCAACTTACTTTCCTTTATCTTGAGCACAATAACATCAGCAATTTGACTTCTAGTTTGTTCGAAGAAAACTCGTATTTGCGTGTGCTTAATCTGAAGTACAACTCCTTTTCCATACTGGATGTAAGAAAATACTGGTCTTCTTTTTATACTTTATATATCACTTTATTATATATATCGTAAAAAATACGTAACTGTTATTATGAAGAAAAACACAGAACACCAGACGCTTAAAATAATCAAAAAATTGAAATTGAAAAAACCTAATTATTACATCAGAACAATCATATTACATATTTTGTCTTCTTTGAGATGACAGATCTTCAATATTTCAAACTTTTGTACGCAGAGATTGATTTGCAATACAAACAAAGCCAGGCAGTTACTCATAATGATTCTAATCCTCATCGTAACAATCATAAAACTTTCACAAAATTTTTACTTGACAATAATCCCTTGAACTGCGGTTGCTCTATCTTCGAGGTCGTGTCATATTTGGAACAATGTGCGTTGTTCGGCTAAGGAAAATGCGTTCACATCAACTTTGGAAATGCTCATTGCGTGGAACCGCGAGGTATGAGTTCTCAAATGGTCAGGGAATTATCTTCAGAAAAACTGTTCAATGAATGCATACAGCGAGAAAAAGTATGTCCTTATGGATGTCACGCTTGCTGGACAGAACTGAACGTTCCAGGATATATCATCGATTGCGAGAATCAGAATCTAACTGTTACTACCAATAATACCGAACGGGTTAAAAGGGCTTTTACAGAATACAATCTCATGCATAATAAATTGTTTAAGTTCGCGGAGTATTCAGTTACAACATTTTTAAATGTCACTGTATTACGGCTATCTTACAATATATTGTGTGTTTATGCGAATGATTTTCCACCGTTTCTGACGGTAAGTAGATTAGATATAGACCTCTCCTGAAAGAGGTTCCAGTGTAATCTTGTACACTGTTATACTTTATTCGCTGTATACCTATACTTTTTTTAGACACTTACTTTGGATCATAACCAAATAGAAGTTTTAATCATTGACATTGCAGAACTACCAATGTACTTACAGGTTAAAATGGAACCCTGTAAATTCACAATTTCTATTTTATCAATAAATACTTACTTTTTTCCAGACCCTCACCCTCAATGATAACAACATTATGGTCCTATCAGCACCAGTTTTACATAAAATTGAAAGTATAACCTCGTTACAGTCATTGAGTTTGGACTCCAACCCAGTTGGATGTTCCTGCGAATTAGTGAAGTTCGTACGTGGAAATAATCAAAAATAGCCAAACTTGAAAAACGCTACTTATATAGGGAACAGAAGAAAATTTCGAATCATTGAAATCCTGATTCATCGTTTCTGTAATGTGTGATTACTATTATGTAGAGGAAAATTTTCTTGCCTATAATCTACTATTTTAAGTGTTGAATGATGATGAAAAATTACTCTGTACATACTTTCAAGCTGTGCTTAAACTCCCTACGAATAAATGTTTTGTAATTGAATAAAACTTTCATTTTCAAGCTTTGTGTTTTCTTGAAGTAATTTTTTTATACTGGATTGAAACAACTTTTTGACTAGACATATTAAATGCCTTGCATTTTGAGCACTGCGTGAAATGATTGATATGTTGGCTATCTTGCATTTTTTATTTATTAATGGTCAAATAATTTCTAAAGCTGAAGATGGGTAAATTAAGAGATGACCAGTCATTAGATGCATAGTTGATGATGTTTATGTAACTACCAGGTTTGTACTTGATAGAGAAAAATGTATTACCTGGCAGAGAACATATGTGAAGTGCCAGAGAAAAGAGACTTTCCACCGTATTTGACGGTAAGTAGATTACTTACGAACCTCCACTTAAAAGTGATTCCAGTGTAATCTTGTACACTGTTATACTTTCTTCGCTGTATACCTGTACTTTTTTTAGACACTTACTTTGGATCATAACCAAATAGGAGTTTTTATCATGGACATGGCAGAATCACCAATGTACTTACAGGTTAATATAGAACTTAGTAAGCTCACCATTTTCTATTGTCAGTAAATCTAGAAGGTTTTCTTTTTTGCAAACCCAGACACTAAATGACAACAATATTATTGTCGTATCTGCACCAGTTTTGCACAAAATTGAAAGCACAACCTCGTTACGATCATTGACTTTATACTCCAACCCATTGGGATGTTCCTGCGAATTAGTGAAGTTCACTCGTGCCAATAATCATCGATTGTCAAACTTAAAAAACACTACTTGTATAGAGAACAAAAGGGAATTTCAAATCACTGGTATCCCAATTCAACATTTTTGTTATGAGTAATTAGTTTATCTACTATTTCAAGTGTTGAATGGTAATTGATCATCACTTTAAAAATGATTTTAAGCTGTGCTTGAACTTTCTTAAAAGGAATATTTCAGAAATAAATAAATCTTACTGAAGCTATGTGTTTTCTTCAAGCAATTTTTTTTATACTGGATTAATACAACTCTTTGACCAAACTTGTTCAATGCCTTGCATTTTTATCACTGCGTAAAATGATTGTTATTTTAGCATACTTTAATTTTAGATTGATTAATGGTCAAATGATATTCAAAGTTGAGCATTGGTAAATTTAGCGATTACCGATCGTTGAATGTATAGTCAATGTTGTAGCTACCTGTTTTGTACTTGATGAAGAAAAATTCATCATTTTGCACAGAACATATGCACCTGTGGCTTACGTCGACCTCATCAGTGCATTCTCTGCAGTCGGTAATTCTATGTTATTCACTTGGAATAGAAACACGATTTTTGAGTTTCACTACATATTATACATATTTTTTTTAATCTTTAAAAGACAAGAAGTATGTCGCTCGAAAAAAAATTCGAATTCGAGTCGCTCGAAAGAATTCGCTTTTTATTTCGAATTGAAAAATAAGGGAAAAGTTTCTAAAGTTTCTATAAAACACGGTTTTTTTTTTCATTTTCGTTGTCTCTTTATTTAGTTTTTCTAGTTTTCAGTAATTTTTAATTTGATTTCGTTGATGTATTATACTGTGAAATCAAGATTTTTTGGTTTTCGAGCTTTTATTTTTATTAATAGATAAAGGCCGCATTTAATACAATTTATGCTTGCCTACTACTTTTTTAAAATTAATAATTTTTGTTCACGGTATACAGTCGAGTCGCAATAAAACTTGTAGGACTATGATCTTAATTGAATAATAACCTATTTCTTTGATAATTTTTTCTGCAGTCATATTGAAATCATTCTGCTGAATAATTATTGAAAAATTTTTTTTCGTATATCGTTTATTGGCATCTGTAAATTACATGTTAAAGTAATTATCATATTACTTTTAAAATTTTCGCAATTTTTTTTCAAATGTTCTTTGATGACAATAACGTTTAATTCTAACTGAAGCAAAAATGAAAATTTTGCCTTGTACATCTCATGATTTTTTAAAATATATGTATATGATTTTTCCTTTGTGTCAAAAAATGTTAAAGATCTTAATTCTCAAAAAATTTGTGAACAGTTTTTTCAAAATCAATTTTTTAAAAAAATGGGTATTTTCCAAAGCTACACAATTTTACTTGACATAGTTACAAGAAATTTTATTTCAATTTGAAAGATCAATTGTAATTGGCAGATGGTTATAAAGTACGAAAAAAAATTAACAACCACTCCTTCCTCCGCCTCGCCCCCAAAATAAAAGCAGGACATCTTAATATCCTACTGATAAAAGTCATCGGAATCCACTGAAATATTTTTTATACTTTCGGATGAACTACAACATTACAACAGCTGAAGAGGACTTACAAAAGGAATAGTTAAATATGCAGTTGAGTTAAAATTACTGTTAATTTCATTATCATCACATTAAGATCGTATTCATATTCTCAAATTGAGCAATTCAACGCACGAACAAAAAAAAATTCTGTATATTCCAGTAGCTCTGACTGCTAACAAATTGTAGATATTTACTCAACAATCTCGAAGAATAAAGCGTTTACGAAATTATTTTTTATCGTAAATTTTATGAATAGAAGAGTTTATTACTTTTTGAAAGCTTAATAAGTAGCATTTTTATCATCATTCAACGTTTCCTTCGTTTGATGAAACTACGAAAACCATCTGAGATTGTAAAATAGCTTTTTTTTCTATTTGGTTTTCCCATTTACATTCAAGCGCACAGAAAAGGATATGAAAACCATTACCAGTATCGTTTCATCATAATGATAAGAAACATGACTATCGTTTTTCTTTTTTCATATTACTAACGCTAGATGTTGATTTCAATTCATTCGGAATGAATGATAGAAGCTGAACATAAAAATCGTAGTCAAGACAGTATTTTGAATTCAGATTTTATACTGTGAACTTCATTGCTCAACGCATAACATTTTTACAATCTTAATAGTAGGCATCATTTTAAATAGATCATTGAAAATGGATCATCGATTTATCGGCATATTTCTATTAGTTCTGATCGTTTTGGAAACAGCTGGATCTCTGAGAATCTGCGACTATCTGAAAATTAGTATGTGTATGCGCTTAAAAAGTTTGTTCTTAAAATAACTTACTTAAAATTTTAATAGTGTTACAAGAAAAATGTTCTTAGAGGTTAAAAAAGCATTTTCAAATTTTTTCGAAAACTTTTTTCTATTATCTATTTCGAGAATATAACTAAATGTATTTTGGCTTTATTATAGGTAATAAATAAATTATTTTGAGCGCAAAACGTTGCTTGAAAGTATAGTGAACACATTTTTTTCCAATAACTGGTTATATATGATACAAATGCTAATTTAATGAAACATTCCGAAGTCAATCGGGAAAAATTTTTTGATTTAAAATTTACACACAATTTCTTGACATGAATTGCTTTTGTTCAAATAAAACAGTTCTAGACTTTATTTTATTTCTCCACAAAGTTTAAGAATCACACGTCGAAAGAGTTAACTTTTAATTATTTGCAGATTATGAAAAAACTGTAGATTATGAATTAAAAATCTTCAAAGAGTCACATATTCAAAAAATCTATGAATTCGAAAATTCCTAACATTTAAAATAACAATGAGAACTTTTCAATTGAAGTTATTCAAGTAAAATATTAGGAAACTCCCTCCTTTAGTGACTTTCAAAATTATTGGTTTCTTTCATATTATTTTATTAAATTCTTCATGATTCAATATGTCACTTTTTGTGTTTTTTTCCATTTTTTTGTGATGATTTTTGATAATAGTTCCAAGAAGTTTTTACTGGATTCAATGTGAAAATCTTGCATTGCACATATGATTTTTTCTTTCCATTAAAAATATTCAGCATCAATTTTAATAGAATCTGTTCAGAAATGGCGAAAAATCACTTTAAATGAAAAGAGAGTCACTTATTCGCAAAATCTACAATATCTAATATTCCAAAAGTATTGCAAATAACATTGCAAACTTGTTGACAGTTTTTTTTATTAACGAAAAAAAAGAAATAAACAAAAGAAGCTGAATATTGTTATAATAACAGCAACATTATTTAAATGAAGTTGAACGTACGTTTTTTTTCTAAGTATCATTAATAACAATTTCTTCACAGTCAAATAATAAAAAGTCAGCACATATATCAACTAATAAACCAACATTTTGTAATTCTCACTCATGAACAATTATGCATAAAACTAAGACTTCTAAACTTTGTATTTCAGGTACAGTCATCAAAGTCGGAGATTGCAAAGAATGCACTGATAAGGACGACATACACCACACGTTCATATGTTCCCTGCCCGATAAGAAATTTTTTTATTTCCAGTACAAACCTGGTAGCTACCTAAATATTATCGATTTTGCATTCTATGACTGGTTATTCCTCAATTTACCAATGTACAGCTTTAAAAAGAAACTTACTCATATAACAATCAAAAATTCAAGATTGCCAATATATCAACCATTGCTTAATATGCTCAAAATGCAAGGCATTGAACACGTTCAGTCAATCATAATCGATCAAATGCTGCCAACTTATGATCTTCAGCCAGGACTATTCGATGGAATGCCTGACCTTCATGAACTGATTTTTGACAACTGTGACTCAGTTACTGTCACTCCTACAGTGTTGGAAGACATTCCAAACCTTGGAGCATTGAAGATAAGCAGCAACAGGTTCCTTGTTCAAGAGAATGCACTTGAGAAAGTTCCTTACCTGGAAGAACTCAAACTCATCGGCAACAACTCCGGAGATTTCACACCAAAAATGTTATCAACACTGTTCAACTTGCGAACGCTCCATTTAGAAAAAAATGAAATGAAATCTATCCCACGAAATCTATTTACGAAAAACAGACTTCTGAGAAGCATTACAATGAAATCGAATGGTAGAAGTTGGAACCGACTTCGCAGTAATACCTTCGCGAAACTTTATAACCTTGAGTTTTTGATCCTGTCTAATAACGGAATTCTAAGTTTGGAAGATATGTTATTCTTTGATTTAATCGATCTTACTACACTTGACTTGTCGTATAACAACATCTCGTTTTTACCAGAGTAAGCTGCAATTGGCTTAATTTTTCAATCCATGCTAGGCACTTTTATGACTCTTATTTTCTTTTTTTCTTTCAGAAATATATTTAGTTCCAATGTGAAGTTGAAAGGCTTGTACTTAAACGGTAACCATCTCATGCATTTCGACGCAAAAGTTTTGCGGAATCTCGTAAATCTTGAGGTTGCAGATTTTTCCGGCAACCATATCGAGTTTACCAAATTTCAGACGAGTGATCCGAAAGCATCTCCTTTTTATAGGAATCGACAACTTACTTCCCTGTTTCTTAAGCACAATAACATCAGCGATTTGACTTCTAGCTTGTTTCGAGAAAACTTCAAACTGCGTAAGCTTGATCTGAAGTACAACTCATTGTCCATACTGGATGTAAGGAAATACTGCTCTTCTTGTTTTACTTGATTTATTACTTTACAGGAATTTGGTATCGTAAAAAAATACTCAACTGCTATTATGAAGGAGAAAGTTTTACATCAGACGCTTGGATATATTGTTAAATTGAAACTATAAAAAGGCACAATTGGAAAATTGCAACAAGACGATTATAACAATGATAATGAAAATGTTATAATTGATCAATATTTTAGAAACAGATAGTGGAAATTAGGTTACACTTCTAAAAATAGATTTACTTGAATCTATTGAACATAAAAATAGTTTAGAGTAGAGTCGATACGTTGAACATAATTTTATATTCTTTATTCAACTAACTTAAAAAAAAGGTTTTCGACTTTGAAAGAATTTTTTTTAAACATAGTACAGAAAAAAAATTTATATGTGTAAAATAAAGCGAAAAAGTAAAATTTGCATTCTTGTCACAATCGAGTAAATTTTGGAGAAAAATCACAATCTACAAAAAAAAATAAATAAATACATTAATAAATAAAACTTCGAAGATTTTAATCCGAAAACATTTAATTTGGAAAATTAATATAAAAAAATCCATGTAAATAGCTGAAAATTATTCAAGTTTAACTACCATTACAGAGAGATGTCATGTTGAAGAAATCTACAATAGTAAACTATTATTCCTGAAAAATCTGAGCATTTAATTAAGATCTGTGACATAAATATCTACTAAAACTTTCTGAAATCAAAAAAGTTGATGTGTAATATTTTTCTAAAACATCACTCGACGAAATTCAAGAAATTATTTGTCCAAATTTTGAAAAATTGATTTAAAGAAAAACTAACAGCAATCTTTCAGAATAAGCAAAATCTATACGATTATGTGAAATACTTGAAATACATATTAATATTACAGAAATGCAACGGCTATTAGAATAAAAATGAATATGTAATAAAAAATAAAAAATAAAAATGAAAAAAAATCAATAATATTCACAAAAACGAGCATCGAATTCTATAAATGTAATGAAATTTAAGAAAATACTACATAACTTTACAAATTATATAAGTACAATAAACAATAACTGAATACTTATAATCGGTGTAAATATTGTAACTGAAATTTATTGACATTGATATACGTAGAAAAACGATACACAGATTATAAAGATCTACTGTGCTTTATAGAAACCTTTGATGATATTTGAAAATGATGTTCATAAAAAATGTGTGTTTTTGTACTCAAAAACTTGATGAACTTTAATATCCTGAAAAAAAATTTCAAAAATGAAAAATCGTATGCTTTTATCAAATAATAAAATAATGAAAACATGATCATAAAATTATCTTCCGTAAATACGACATAGTCAAATATTCGAAATTCATGAATCATGGAAAAAAATTATAATAAATCCTTTCACGAAAATATTTTTTACATATTACCCTAACTTCCACACTAAGGATCGAACCGCCATTACTACGCTGCTTCAAACGTACAGCGTATTCATACGTCTAGTATACACTATTTCAAAAAATTCAGTAAAAAATCCTCATTTTTTAACGATCCGTGCCTGTAACTTACGAAAGTCCGTCAATACGATCATCTTACATATTTTGTCCACTTTCAGATGACAGACCTTCAACATTTCAAACCATTGAACGCAGAGGTTGATCTGCGGTACAACCAAATCCAGTCAGTTTCTCAATATGATTCTAATAATTATCACAACAATAATGAAACTTTTACAAAATTTTTACTCGACAATAATCCCTTGAATTGCGACTGCTCTATCTTCGACATCGTGTCATATTCGGAACATTGTGCGAAGTATCTAGCCAGACACTGTGTAAAAATCGACTTTGGAAATGCTCATTGCGTTGAACCACGAAGTATAGATTCACAGATCGTCAGTGATTTAACTTCACAAAAAGTGTATAGTGAATGCCTGGAGCCAGAAAAATTCTGTCCTAATGAATGCCACGCTTGCTGGACAGGACTAATGGTTCCAGTGTACATCATCGATTGCGAAAATCAGAATATAACTGTGACTCCCGAAAAAACCGAACTGGGTAAAATGGCTTACACGGAATACAATCTTATGCATAATAAAATGTATACTCTCCCGGATTGTTCAGTGACAACATTTTTGAATGTCACTGTATTACTGTTATCTTACAACAATATACTGTCTGTAAATACGAATGATTTTCCACCGTTTCTGACGGTAAGTAGATAAGATTCATTCACAGAAAAGAGGTTCCAGTCGAATTTTGATCACTGTTATACTTGATAAACTGTACTACTGTACTTTTTTCAGACCATTACTTTGGATCACAACCAAATCGCAGTTTTCACTATGGACATTGCTCAACCACCAATGTATTTACAGGTTAGTATAGAACCTTGTGAAATCATAATTTTCACTTAAAAACAAACAGTAACTTGTTTTTTTTTTTGCAGACTCTGACACTAAATCACAACAATATCATAGTCTTATCAGCTCCAATTTTGCAAAAAATCGAAAGTGCAACCTCGTTACGGTCATTTACTTTAGACTCCAACCCATTGGAATGTTACTGCGAATTAGTGAAGTTTGTAAATGCCAATAATCGTAAATGGCCAAGTTTCAACAACGCTACTTGTGAGAAGTATACAACGAAAAATCTAATTACTGATATCCCGAATGAACGTTTCTGTCATGTGTGATAACTACCTTGTAAGAGAAAAGTATCTTGGTGTATTCTACTATTTCAAATGTTAAATAATAATAAAAGATCACTCTGAAAATACTCTGAAGCTGAGTTTTAACTTCCTCCAAAGGAATTTTTGAACATGAATAAAACTTACATTTTCAATCTTTTTTTTTTAACAAAATTTTTGTGCACTGTATTTAAAAAACTCTTCAAATTTCAACTTCTCCTGATATTTTATCCAAACGTTGTACTCATTTTAAATCGATAATATACACATTTTGTAAAAAAGATTCATAAACATCATTTTATTATTTCACGTATGTCATTTTTGTAATGGAGTGAAAAAATAAGTTTATTTTTTGCCATATGATACATAAATGACATAAACAGAATAGTTGTAGAGAGTGTTTCTGTACTTTTTAATTAAAAAAAATTTTTTTTATTTATTCTTCTGAATTCAAAAATGCGCGATGCATATACGTCGTACGGTTTTTTTTTCAAGAAAGTTTTGAAAATTTTAACATCATTTACATTTAATTTGAATACAATTGAATATTTTTTCTTGTTAAAATGAAAAAAAGTTATGATCATCAATCATATGAATATGAACAAAAATTTTCGAGCCACGTAACCAAAAATGGCGTACGTGAGAAACTAAGGATCGACACAGGAAATGATGAAACCATGATCGATGATTTATCGAACAACGAAAAATTATTTCAGCAAAAGGGGATTAATCACAATTGCGCAAGCATTGAAAAAAACTGGCAATAAATTCTTATCATAAGTTTCGAAATATGGCGGTGTATCCGTTTTTTAAAGATTTGGAAAATTGTATAAAAATTACATATCCATTACGGGTTTTTTCCATGCTTGAGCAATCGTGATAAAGCCGCTTTTGCTGAAAAATTTTTCCGTCCTTCGATGAATTATCGATCATTATTTCTTCATTTCCTGTGTCGATCATTAGTTTCAACCAGTTTCAACTTTACTCGAACAAAAAATATATTTCAGAATAGTACAGTAATCAGATTTTTTCAGATATCAATGATTCATAATGCTTCGTCATAAAACACATATTAATTATTATTGATTATTGTATTCATATCAAGCAGTAGAATCTTCAATATTTTATGATATTTTCAGTATTTTTATTGTACGCATGTATTTCAAATTTTTTTCATCTTATAAATTTTCAAGGTTATGAAATGAAATTCATTATATTTTAAAAAATTTTTATTATACTCATAAGTTTTTTTCTGAATTATTAAAACCTTATGTACAACTTACACAAAATATATTGTAATACAAAGAGTATGTTTCCCAAAAATTATTTGCTGAGAATGATCATTCTTTAGAACTGTTGCATAGCCCTTCTTTAAACCATGCTGTTTTCCGCGATGGTTGTCCGTTCAACCCAAAAGTTTTCTATTGTGTTTCCCACAAGCCACCAAATGAAGTTTATACCAATAGCAATCATTACTGCTAATGCAATGAAATACACTATTCCTGTATCGTACAGGAATACCATCAGAATATAAGCTACAGTTGCTTCTTTGAAAGTTTTAGCTAGAAAATTGGAAATCTGTAAAGTTGATAATACATTAATCCAATTGAATTTATTTCAAGAGTTATATATAAAGTATGTTTATGTCATTACAATTCCTATTGCAAAAAAAATAATTAAAATAAGTAAAATAATAATAATTAAATATAATAATAATAAATATAATAATTAAAATAAGTAGACATATAATTTTCACCAAATCTCAAATTTTCGCACAGTATAAACTAACCATGTATTAATAATTAATTGTAAGTTAACTTAAACGTTAACGTTTTCGGAGTGTTTTTCTGTGTGTTAGACAGAGACAGAAGCACTCTGAAATCACTCCGAGCGCTATCCATCTCTTTTCATCTTATGGCAAATTGCGTCGAAATCTAGTGAAAATTGCTTCTTTCTAACCCACGGAAAAATGCTCCGAGAGCACTCTAAGAGCGATTACTCGAAAACGCTAAATATATATACCTCATACATACTTTCTGATATAAAGTCCCATGTTGTTCATTATCGTGCATCAAGATCAAAGGTATATGTGAAATTTGCGTTTCACTCCGGGAATTCTCATTGACTTGTTTGAGAGTTTGAACACACGCGTTAATGAAAAGCGTTAATATCACTAATAATCCGCAAGCATATGCGAAAGTAAAACCTTTATAATTCAAAACTCTATCCATCATTATTCCTATCATTCCACTAAGGGTATACAGTGCCCATTCTGTAGATCCTTCTCTTGTTCACTTCCAAAGCTGATGAATTTTTGTCCACAGCATCTTTTCTTAAAATTTAAGTAAATTTTAAAAATTAATTTTTATTTTTTCAAAAGTTTCAAATACTTGGGATTATAGAGTTGGGTCAATTCAATTACTCTTTGAATTGGGAATATTCCCAATCCCAATGATTTGAATTACGGGATTAGAATTAATCGCGTATTTTGTGTCAGCGGGATTAGAAATATTTCATATCCCAATGATTTGAATTACGGCATTGCGGAATAGGGAATATTCCTACGAAATATTTCTACGGAATATTTCTAATCCAAGCAAAATATAAAAAATCATTGAAAAACCAGTTCTATTCTGATCCTATCCCGAGTCGAAGTCTCCGGACTCCATTTTAGCCTCAATCGTATTTTCAAAGGAGGCTGAAAAGGAAGATCAAATGCATGCACATCGCATTTAGACTGAACCTCCCTATGGCCTCCAAAACTGCAGGTATTACCTGTTTTGCAGCAATGGAGGTTCACGTGAGTACGAGTTTGGACCTTTTAAATTGTCGAAACTTTGCATCCTACACCATCAAATTTGGAAAAATAGATAAGGGTAATATCAACTCGCTGTTTGGAAAATAAAATATACACAAATTTTAAGTACTTCATAAATTTATGGAATTATCGCATTGCATGTTATTCATAAAATTCAAATAAAGGTCCAAACTCGGACTCACGTGAACCTCCATTGCTGCAAAACAGGTAAGAACTGCAGTTTTGGAGGCCGTACGGAGGTTCAGTCTAAATGCGATGTGCATGTATTTGATCTTCCTTTTCAGCCTCCTTTAAAAATACGATTGAGGCTAAAATGGAGTCCGGAGACTTCGACTCGGGTACCACTATAAAAAAGGATACCTTATAAAAAATGATCAAATGTATCATAATGAATAAAATGTATGATAATGAATGGTAATAGTGAACCCCACTACTATGAATCTTGCAGTCATGAGTCGAGAAAATGTTTTTTCTAATTTTTAGGTGATGATTCTGAAATTCGATTTGAGAAAAAAACGCCTTCTAGGTGAATTTTTCTATTTCCTTGTATTACTTGCGCCACATTCAATTTTTACCAAATGGTTTACCAAATGGTAGTTTTTTACGTTTTTTTTTTGTTTATGATGAATTCTAATTGTTATGCACATTTTCGAAATTAACTGAATCAAATAATTGTGATGGTCTTTTAATTTAAATTTTAATTGTCATTTAAGTTAACATAATAATATTGAAATTATTTTTAAAAAGTCACAAAATCACCCGTTATTTCATAATTTTGTTCATTTATTTCTCTACATGCTATTTTTTAGTTACAAAGTAATCTTGAAATGTTTATTGAAATTGGAGCTAAAATTCATGAAAGGAAAAACTACGAGTTCAGTTAAATGTTCTGAATGCAGACAAACATTTCGAACTATTAAATCAAATTAGTACTAGCAAATATCTGGTGAATTAAATAGAAATAACATTCTTTTTTTGATCTGCCCCCCCTGCCCCTTTTCACAGGATCAGACAATCTCAAGTTTTATATTATTTTTCAGGCAATACTTGATAAGTGTATATCTTTTGAATATGTAGAATTTCAGGGCAATTAGGATGTTCAATGAATTGGAGGAATACTCAATATGGATGATGTTTCTACGAACTGATTTTGCTTGATGTGTGGTCTGGCACGCATGTCTTGTAGGTTTGGAAAGGTATTTGGGAAATGAATAGATAAAATTAGGCAATAATTTTGCTTTAAAATGACTTCTGCACCTTCTCTTTTTTTGAATCATCATCTCCATCGGATCTTCACCAGTCTCCATGGCAATTTTTTCAAGAACAGGGCAAAAGTACTCCGGTGAGCTGCCTTCATCTCCTTCGACATAGTTGAACCTGCTCCAGGAAAAATCGACCACTTTTTGCGGCACCACAGGATTGGCATCGGGTTTTTTTATTTCGCAAAACAGAAGTTTGAATAGTGAAAAAAACTCTGTCTCTTGTCTGCTTCTTTCAGTAATAGTGAATTCTTGAAAACGTTTTGTAGCAAATAAAGCTTGAATGGCACTGTTCATAAAGCAAGTATTATTTATGTTTATCAATCCACGAGGTCTTTGAACGGAAGGCGATACAATGGAAAGGGACCCGATGTCATTTCGAGGTTGATTCGTGTACACTTTTTGAGGCTTTTTGGGAACTAGAGGTGCTGTAGAAAACGTGGACGCAGTTTGTTGAGATTGATTTTGTGTTGGTGTTATTAAAGGAATACTCGCAATTTTTAGATGGCTTCAATGAGGAAAATTGACGTGTTGATTGAGATTCATTATGATTGTCAGCAAGTCTCACATTCATTTTTTTTTCTTGGTGCTAGATGTGCCTGTCAGAGATTTTTATTCCAAGTTTAATCCCAGAGAGTTTCGAATTGCGTCAAGCTGCTCAATGTCACTCCTTCTAATTTCACCATCGTCGTTGTCGACAAATTTCTTCTTATCACCCAAAACATTTCTACAATTCTTCAACATATGACAGGGATTTGGAAAAATCCAGACAGGCTTCCCTGTTGCAGGATCTGCGAAAAAAGGATTGTAATTTGGCGAGGTGAAGTCAGGCTCAGCACCTAAACTTTTGGCCATGGTATTATTGCTGATTTCTCCGTGATAAGTTTAAGAGTGTGCGTTACTTCCTTCTGCCAGCCAAGTTTATTGATTTCAAAATTGGAAGTAAATTGTATTATTTTAAAAATAGATGTTGATTTGACTAATGTGATTATCCCCTCGTATTTAAAAAAAAGTATGTAAAAGATGTTTACTTTCATGCACGCTGCCATCGGTGTGAACTGTTGGTCTCTGCATTTCCACCATGGAGTTGAGGGAGCTGACATTCGTAGACCCCTGATCGCAAATGATTCCCACTACTATGAACACACTTCGTTCCAGTCGGAGCACAATTTGTGTCAGCCAACGCTTGATTGTTTATGCTGCAATCTGCCCCGAGCTTAACTCAAATTGTAAAGGAAGCCGCAAACCTTTCACCAGTGCTCGCAGTAGCACAAGGGAAGAATGATTCGCCAATTTTGCATTTCTGGTAGAGACTACTTTATTGTCCAAAATTTCGAGTCCTCTCCATCTATAATTTTGCTTAATCTTTTGTCATAATATATATCAGGTTGTCGGAAAAGTTCGTAGAGAAATCGATAGACATTTTATTGTTTTTATTTTCTTTATTAAAGTTTATTTTCAATTTACAATATAAT
>JAPYZL010039501.1:0-13316 GCA_030522825.1 Platygaster orseoliae
AAAAAGGTTTTTTTTTTAAATAAATTTATTCATGACAAATATTTGTAATGAATTTTTTGTTGAATTTGTCCGGATTTTGGTGGCGCACCCTGTAGAGTACAAAATTTATAAGAGTTATATATATTAATCCATAAAAATATCAGAAAATCCGTCAAACTGTATAAATACTTGAAAAACGTGAAAAACACTGAAGTTATTAGGAAAAAAAATCTTACCATCAGTGATTCAAAAATCGTAAAAACCGAATTCTATTATATTATATTCATCTACGAAAAATGTTCGGCTCCATACTTCAAAATCCCTGAATTCAAAAAATTAAGAAATTTTACCTTCGTAATCAGATCGTCAAAAAATAAAACTTATAGAATTCTTATGGATATATATTCTTTTGAATTCAGGGATTTTAAAATACGGGCCCGAAAATTTTTCGTAAAAAAATGTAATGTAAATAAAATTTGGTTTTCACGAATTTCGGGTTACTAAGGGTGAGATTTGTTTTCTAATAATTTTAGTATTTTTCACGCTTCTCCGGTATTTATACAGTTTGACAGACTTTCTGATATTATAACCAATTTTTATACAGGGTGATTCAACGTGACCTGAGCACCCGAAAAATTTAAATTCCTTGTAAAATTTTAAGACAATATTTCCTTTGCCACTTTTTACAAAACTCAAAATCAAAAAAGTTATTCAAGTTTGAAATTTAAACAATAAATGCTCTACCTCGACAAGTGGGGATAAAAATCAGGTACCGAAATTCACCTCAATTTTCTTCATATTTTTCTAAGTCAGAAAGTCCTTTGCCACTTTTCACAAAACTATAAATCAAAAGAAAATTCTAGTTTGAAATCTGAGAAATCTGCTTAGTTGAAACTTCTAACTCGAATATCTTTTTTGATTTTCAGTTTTGCGAAAAGTGGCAAAAGACTTTTCGACTCAGAAAAATATGAAGAAAATTGGGATAGAGTTTGATCCATGGTTTTCATTCCCACTTGTTTAAAAAGCGCATTTATTGTTTAAATTTCAAACTTGAATAACTTTTTTGATGTTGAGTTTTGTAAAAAGTTGCATAGGAAATATTGTCTTAGAATTTTACAAGGAATCTGAATTTTTCAAGTCCTCAGGTCATGTTGAATAACCCTGTATATAGATATATATGTAGATATATATCTATATATCTATATATCTATATATGTATATGTAGATATATATCTATTATAATATTTAGTGCTCGAGTAATCAAGGTTTTTAGATTTTTTGTATTTTTAAAGACTTTCGAAAAAAATTACGGAAATTTTTCGTAATTTTTCCGACTCCGTAATTTGAAATCCCTGAATTCTAAAAATAAAGAACTCGTACCCGTGTAAGCAGATCGTCAAAGAATAAAACTCACAAGAATCCCCAAGAAAATATATTCTTTCGAAGAACCCCTATCGAAAAATTTTTTCTGCTCACGCTCCTGATAACGATAATGTACGAATTAAGCGAATCTGGCAAGTGTAAATACAGCGCGATGTTTAATGAGGCGCCGACCAAGAAAACACTTTCTAGGCGCCCCCCAGCAAGTGCAAAATTCCCACTCGCGCGTGTTAAATAGCCGGATGCAAGAGGAACATTTTCTCCCGGGCGACAATGACTGTCTTCGCATTTCGTCATTCACTTTTATCGCCTCGCCGACATTGATCCATCAAATTCCCGCGGGTACTAAAACGTTTTGCGGCCAAGTTCCTCTGGGAAACCCTCGCAGATTGTGCACTTTGTATTCAAATTCGCACTGTTTGCAATTCTACAACGATTCAGATGCTTATAATATTTTTTTATAGCGCAACCATGAAAAGAATTACTTCTCACTCAAGCGCATAGGACTTGAAATTTTACGTTTTATAGTGTGTGGGCAGGCAGTAACAATTACCTTATTTTATATGTGAACCTTACATTATGCGCGTGATCCTGCGATGTGTAATGTGAAGCGCAAGCATTAAACTAACATATTTTTGGTGTCCGGTATTGTGTTGACATTCAGACTGCGAAAAACGTACACATTTTCTTCTAACAATTTTTTTTTAGTAAAAGCTTATAAAATTCTACTCTATTTGAACCTTTTAGTGGACAATGCACACTGTTTCTACTAGTATTATAACCAAAAAAAAAAGTATAAACTATTTAAAAAGTGTTTAACAGTTAAAATATTGAAAAACAGTTTTTTTTATTTTAAAGGTTCAAATAGAGTAGAATTTTACAAGCTTTTATTAAAAAAAAAAAACATTTTAAAAATCGGTTGATCCGTTTTTGCGTAATCACGTCCGCCATGTCAAAAAACATGCTTTCGAGACGGTCCAGTTTGGGCACTGATTTCACCAGTTTCGTTCCATGATTCAATACCATTTTATTCGTTATTGAATGAACTATATTTGTGTGAAATTTAATTGCTCTAAGTGTTAAACTTTTTTTTTAATCCACACGCAAAGTTCAACGAAAATTTAAGCCGTCTATAGGAGTCTCCCCCATTAAGGGATAATGGATTTTTGAAAGTACTTAACATTTTTTCATTATTTTCCGTGCAAATTTTTATCAACCCTGTTCATGATTGCTCGCTTGAACTCTAATTGCGGTTAATGTCGCGCTTTTCCATTGGCGGTGGGCGATGCATGAGCAACGAACGTAGGTGTTTGCGCCCTGTCGCGGGGCCCCGTGGGAAACTAGCGCCGCGCGAGCTAATGCAACGCGCGCTCGGCGCGAAAAAGTCCCGTTTTTTGCGGGCCCGTGCACCACTATCGGTAATCGACCGGGCGGGGCCGCGGCGCTGGAACGCCGCCCGTTTTTTCTTCGTTTCCTACGGCCCGCGCGTTTGTCGCCGTGCATCGTTGCAATAATAACAATGGAAACCCGCGATCACCCCGACGCATGTCGGAGCTCGGACTTTTTTTTCACGCCCATGCTGGACGAGTTCACTTTCGCCCCGGTCTTATTTATTCCCAATGCGACGTTGAAGTCTCCTTTCATCGCGGATTCTTGCGCAATTCCTACTCTGCACTCGAGGAATTTATGACTCGGATAGATTGATCGATATTTTGTTGTTCCATGCTGTGAGAGAAGTGCGTTGATATTCTTTGAAATCTTTTCACAGTTATATTTGTATTAATTGGCAGTAAGTTTAGTTTTAAAATTTAAATTTTACTACTTATAAATCACTAATAATAAAATTATAACATTACTACCCAGTAAACATTTTAGATCGTGATATCATGTACGCATACATTTGTTGCAGCAATAGCATGTCATCATGATATCATGGCATGACATGTCATCATAGACGTCATTATGACTTCATTATGACATCAGGTCATGTCGTGATATCATAATGACTTCATTATGACGTCATGTCATACCATGATATCATGATGACAGGCTATTGCTGCAACAAATGTATGCGTATATGATATCACGACGTGAATGTTTACTGGGTATGTAAAGGCGTGGTTTTTGGGGGAAAATTACTATTTTATAAAACTTTATCTTTTTAGGGGCATGGGTTGATGTATTTTGATATTGTTTAAATTTTGGTTTTTGAAATTTGCTTACATTTAGAAATTTTATTACGGGTACGTCAAAAAAAAATTCAAAAACGTTCAAATAAGAACCATTATAATATACTCAATAGTATAAGAGAAACTAATTCATTTGAGTGCATAAAAAATCTGTGAATTACAGTTAAAAGGTATTTCGCGAATAATTTCATTTTTGGTCATGTATTACCTTATAATAATTTAAACGAACCAAAAAGATTAGAATTTTTTTAGATTTAATACAAGAAATTAACATACGAAATCGCTCATATTTATTTTGATGAAGCATTAAAAGATGACATAATTTTCACATTTTCATATAATTATAATTTATATTATCATTATATAACTATTATTCATATTAAAACCAATTGGTATTAAATTTATTAAAAAAAATTTTTAATTGGTTATAAATCTTTAATCACTGGTATTTGTACAAAACACAATTTTCCGAAGTATGAGATGAGATACAGGTTTTCTACAGTAGAAGTTTTTGAAAATTATTCGGATTATAAATTTACATCTTTTTCGAATTGTTTTTCTAAACTTTTTTACTTTTTTTCTAAGAGATACGGATTGTAGTTTAAAAATCAATATTTTTTTTGTACATTGATTATTAACATTTCAAATTTACATAAACATTCGGAAAGCGATAATTATGACTAGAACTTTGAATATGTAAGTGTATTTTGAGTTCCAGTTGTACAGCAGAAACATAATAAATAATAAATATGAAAATGTACATAATAGTATATTACTGCGAGTTTTGGAAATATCGGTTTCGATGAAACGAAAGTTTGCAGCCCGAGGCGAAGCCGAGGGTTGTAATCGTTTCGTCAAAATAGGCAATTCCCAAAACTCACAGTACGATATTTTATTCACAGTTTCACGTCCAAATATCTGATTACTAGCAAATTGTGAATAAACAACATTTTAAATTATTTTTAACATCTTATAAATTTCTGTTCCACAATCAACAATTTGAAAACTATACAAAAATCAAAATCTAGAAAAAAAAATTAAAAAACACTCAAAGACGTTTCATTTTACGAAATTACGAAATTACGAAAATCATAAAAAAACTTACTATGTTGGATACATTTTTATAAAATTCAGTAAGTTTTCAATAGTAATTTGTGTTACATTTGAATTTCTCAAAATATTGACAAACTAAAAAGTACTTCAGAAATATAAAAAAATATCAACAATAGGTATTCTCCACATGATACGTTACTTTCCAAACTAATTACTTTCTCAATTTTTTCCCAGCTCCCCAAAATCCTTTTAAAAAAAATGTAACTTTGATCTCCTGCAAAAAACTCTTTTTGCCCAACCACTATTATTCTTCTTTCACCTCGGTATTTGAGGAATTGTGCTTGTCCAAGGTTGAAAGTGTGGTGAAAGATAAAAATGAGGTTACTTAACGTACCTCGGAAATAATTGCTGTTTTTATTAGGACCTATATTATCATCTCGTTGATTGCTCTGTTTCTTTTGATAAAATCAAAGAATGTGAATGTGAGGTTCATGAATCTTCAGTTTTTCGATTTTTTTTATAAAAATCATTCATACTCTACAAGTCTTTCTTTTTCTTTCAATAATACTAATTTGTGAATAACAATCGAAATCTAATAAAATTTACAGCATTGCTGAAAAAATGGGTTTTTGAAATATTTACTTTATAAGTTTTAAAAAATATCTAAGACATTCAGAGTTTTTTGAACCATAAAGAATTTTTCGAAAATATCTCCAAATTTTATAGATTCTAACGTATGTTTACAAAAAATTCTACAAAAAAAGTTTTTTCTTAGAGATAAATTTAAAGTCAATAAAACCATACCAAAAAACTCGATCTCTCCAAGGAAAATCTTATAGTTCAGCGTAACACGGCTCCTTAAAAAACGAGTTATGTATTCCATACACAATAATTAGATTAGAGTTGAAAAAATTCGTTTGTTAGCAGCCAACGTCACGAAAATTAATAACCGTCTGCGAATTTCGGATTGGCAAATGCACAATTACAGGGACAATGAGCTTACGCAAGCTCACTGAAAAACGTCTTAATAATCGTCAATTAATACGGTACCCCGCGGCCCACTGCGTTTATCGCTCAATCGTTCATTAGGCAATCGCGTGAACCCAACATCGACAAAGTCATATTTCATCTCTGAATAATACAGTTCAAACATAAAAAAATTTCTAATTTAAATAGAATCATCATGTCAGACTTTAAAGTAGTTTCACCTACAATGCAAATTTCACTGTTGAATACATGAATATAATATTATTCAATGATATTCTAACGAGTTTTATATTCAGTCGTTATAATAATTAAGGCAATCATGACGAATTTATTATTTTTTAATTTTTTGTTTTCAGCAATATTAAAATAAGAGGTAAAATAATAACTAAATGTTTTAGATAGTTTCTAATGTTTGACAAATTTTGAAGATTGTTCGAAATTTAAAATATAAAAATTTATTTTATATTTACATAATTGGAAAGTTGCATGAAAAAAAATTAAATTTGACGACATACGAATCAATTGCTTATTTTTTTTTTTATATTTGACGCTTTTTTAATTTATTTTTAATGATTTGGCGTTTTTATTATATAAATAAATAATATTTCGGTAGTTTTCAGTAAATAATTTTTTCTGCCCTGAAAATTGTACTGTCAATAAACACTGTATAATAATACCGATAATCATTACTGTTTTTTGCGGAAATACAGTTTTTTCGACAACAAGGGAAAATTGCGACGTCGAGTGATTCGGCGCTTTCGATTCCAGCGACACTGACATTGAGAATAGCGCGGAACAAACGCGTTTGATTCGCTTTCGCGACTTTTCTTGGGGCGATGAAAAGCGTGATAATCGATATGACGAGCACGTTCCATCCCGCGTCAATCTTCCGAAAGATTTCGCGGAAAAGAAAGCGAAACTCGAAGTTGCAAAAGACGACTCGAAAAGAACCGGGCGTGGCCGCGCATAACGATTCGCTAATTGTCGCGTACGGATCGGGAGTTGCATTTTTAATTGAATTTGCGCGCAATTACTTTCACTGTTAATGTTTCGCCGTTCGTTCACAATTAATTAGACCTCTCGGAAATCGTTAAATGATGAATTGCACAATGACGTATGATAATTTAATAGCGTGATTGATCGAGTGATAAGTTGTAGAAATCATAATTTGTGAGGATTGTGATTGGGTTTTAGTGCAGAATGATGATGATGATTTTTTGGGTGAAAAAGTGGGATCAGGGTATTGTAGAAAAAATAGTGGTGAGAGGAAGTTTTTCATATGTTTTTATATCATGGGATTTTTCGAGAATTGAAGTACTTTTGGATAGTGATGCATATTTATAAGAAATTGTTATATGATTGAATCTGGATTTTACAGTCATTTTTGTGATAATTATATTCAGAATTATTTATTGAGAGTTCGAGTTTCGATGATTATGAACATCTATGAGTAGTTGTTAATAATATGTATGCATTAAATATTATATAATCATATTTCTTTTGGAAGAAAGTGTAAAAATTTAGGTTTAAAATCACTATATCTTCGATTTTGAAGGTATCACAGTTTTGTCAAAATCTTGCAGAAAAACAAAATATTCTTGAAATTTTTCTCAAGTGTCAAAGAAACTTTTCGAATCCCTAATATGATTCATAAGTAAAATTTGCGAATATGAAAAATATTACACCATTTAGCAGGATTGAAAATATCATCAAATAAAAATGAAAAATTATTAAAAAAATTTTACATGTTTTTGAAAATCTTTGAGATCTCTCAAAACGGAGGAAAGTTTCTGAGAAAAAGCCTATTAAATTTCTTTGACACGAAATAATTCAGTAGAAAGTAGAAAAAAGGAAAATATATTTTTTTCAATAATTTTAAATTAGTTGAAATAAAGTACATACAGCGGTGTGAAAAAAAAATTTTTTTGAGTTCTATTCCCCTTCAACTAAATGTGAATAATGCAATGAAAAAATTTTTCTATATTGGTCGAGAAAACATACTTTTTTTTTAAGAAAAATTTTTTGGAAATGAGAGAATTATTCAATGATTCAAAAATGTAGCGTATGTCAGATATTTTAATACAGTTCATAAATTGTGTTTGGGGGATACACTTAAAAATTACGAAAAAGTTATTAAATACATCCAATACATAATTTTATTTTGACTCAAATTCAAATGATCTATTATTATTGTTTGATCATTACTGTAAAAAAGAATAATAGGTTCAATTTCAAAACAGGTATCAAAATTTTAATACATATTTAAAAGAACGCCTGACAAATTAACAAGAAATTTGAAAAAATTATGCAATCACTAGCAACAGAAAAACATTTCCCTCGCTTTAGTAAAATGAAATTTATTTTGTTCTCACAGAAATCGAAAAATTATTAAAAACTGCAAATACTTGTTATTCCATCTCACTAAGTCCAGAAGAGTTATCAGAATTTTCAAAAAAGTAACAATAATGACTAAATTGAAGTCTTATGTGTTTTTTTTTTTTGAAAATGTGTAAAGCACAGTGAATAAATTAAAATCCATAAATGATGAAAATCACTGCAAACTCTAATGTTTTTCTTCAAAATACTGAAGACCCCAAAATTATTGAAATTTCCTTCTATACAAGTTTTTAGAAACTCACAAACAACCTAATAATTAAATCAAAACATATTTTTTTAAGAAACGAACGGTATTATTTTTATATTCGCAGAAGTCTAAAATTCTTTCAAAAGTAATTTGTCCAAATATAATTTTTCCAATTTAAAAAAGATAAAGAAATTGCTGTAACTCCCTCTGACTTTGTTTAAAAAGAATCATAAAAAATTCATTAACAGTTTCAGCCCCCCCCCCCTCCTCGTCAGCCTTTTCCTTCACCTTTACATCTCAAAAATGCACAAAAAATTTTTTTATATGATCACTTTACTGTCATTGCATTAAAATTTCGTGGGTACAGTATTTTAAAACACAAATTTGAAAGACAAAATTTTAAAAAATGAGCTATTGCGGAGCTACAGTTTAACAAAAATTTGATGTCTATTGAAAAAAAAAAAATAAGAAAAATAATAAATTCAACATTAATATTTATAAGATATTCCAGACTTCAAGTGCAGTAAAAAAAACTTTGAATACTATTAAAAAAAAGAATGACGAAAAAATACGAAAATGACATCATCAAACACCATCATCGGAAAAATTTCCTTTCCACCCAACTCCCATTACCTCACGTTTCGTCACCGCGATTTCCCACGAAAAACAGCTCGGAAAAACCGGCGGTTCGCGATCGTAAAAAGGAGCTCTCGCAACGAAACCCGATTTTCGAAAAACGCGTTTGACGAGTGCAAAAACAATTATAATACGCCTTTCGTAACCACGCCAAAGTGGAGCGGTCTCATTACCCAACGCACGAATCGCCAATAAGGGTTGTGTCACGGGGAAGAAAAGTGTTCCGCATTTTCCCGGCATTCCCCCCTAACCCCGGATTCGAAAAAACCGCTTTCTACTTCGCCAAATGCAGCGTTACCGGTCAATTTGCATATTAATCAGGCCCGCACTTGTCGACGTTATGTCATTGCCATTCGGGAAATTCCGATCGCGGGAAAAAAAAATTTCCCGTCCGATTTTTCCCTAATTGGACGCGAAACAACGGGTTGGGCAAGTTCTTTTTTCCCGCGATTGTTCGCGTTCGTCAAGCACGAAATTCCACTGGCACTGCTGACGACACTTTTGGTCCACTAAACAAGTTTCACTCCGGCACCACTGTCGCTCTCGTTGGAAAATGCTTTTGCTTTTCTTTTTTTCTTTCGCTTTTCGCCTCAAGTAAAGTGAAAGGCGAGAGAAAAAAAAAAAAAAAAAAAAAATTCAGGACGACGCCGTGGAAAAAAGTGAAAAGACGTACCAGCAGTGTAATCCTCATGTTGCAAGGGGCGCGCGGGGGGAGGGAAAAGGGGGGTTTTTAGTGATACTAGTCGCGAGAACGGTACTCGATGGGTTTTACTGGGAGAGTGTGGTCGGGTTGTAGGCTACGCGGTTCTTTATAACTTATACGTGCTCGCGAATAGTGGGGGGGGGGGGGCCCCTTGGATAGACCATCGCCGCGAATTCGATGTCCAGGTTGGGCAGGGCCATTGCCAAACCCCCCGATGGTTATCGAGGGTATTGAGAGCGTTTTTTTCGGGGCCTTTGGAATTTTAGGAGCCGGATACATACGAGGTTCTCGAGGGTCTCAGTGTCAAGGAAAGAGCGCTTCCGGGTCTCGCTAAAACTGCCATGCTGACAAAAAAATGATCGAATCTGGACCATTCTTTATCAGGTATTGCATTGTTCGAGACAGCAGTTTTGGAAGTTCAAACCCTTCCCGACATTCGAATAAAATGTATCGATGATTTGTTCGAAAAAAGAAAGAGTTTTGAAGAGTAAATCATAAAATTGACGATTTAAAAAAATAATGTATAGAAATAGCTATTTTAAATCATAATTCCCATTGTTTCAGATTTTTTAAAGCCAAGCAAATAAAAAGTTATTTTTTGTTTTCTGTTTTCAAGCTTCGGCTGAAAATGGCGGTTTATTTTATTAGAAAACTTTTAGTTATAACAATGTGCCGAATGACATTAAAAAAAAACTACTGAAAATTTAATTATTATACAAACTTTCACTAAACTACGCACCTATGTAAGAGGTACGGTAAAAATGAAAAGAATTGACAATGTCAATCAATGTATTAATAATAAATGCGGCATAAAAGTATTATTTCTTAATGAGGGTCCAATATTAATTTTTTTGGCTCCAAAAGATCGGAAATAAAGGAAATTATGAATAATAAGAATGGAGCGTTATTTACAAATCATAAATTATAATGTGAGTTCATACTCTTCAAAATGAACCTACTGAAATTTGAAATACATTACAAATAGTTTCATTTGATTTCTCAATGTCGACGAATAACGCAACATTAAATTTTACGGGCTCAAAAATTATAAGAATCTTAACTTCCATAAAATTTTCTAACGAAATTCCAGTTCAATTTGGACAGTGAAAAAAATTTTTTTTTACTGCAGAAATAGGAAAAAATACAGAATTCTGTAAAAGAACTGTTTCCAATAAAATTTGAATAAATTCACATTTATAAAAAAATCCACGATCTATAAAACTTTGATGTCTAGAAAATCGAATTCCAAAAAGCGTATGTAGCTATCTATTGAAATACTATAAATGTATAATAATACTAGAATACAGTAAAAAATCTCATGAATACTATGTAAAAAATACTTCAAGTTTACGTAGATTTATTATTTTCAGAAATATTTAAAATTACTGAAAATCGATAGGAATTTAAATTCTAGAGCATCAAATTCTATAAATCGATGTAGAAATCTACAGAAACAATGTAAGTCTAAAAAAATACTAGTTTCATAAACCCCCAAAAAATGCGAAAAATACTATAAATATTTTAATACTCAAAACCTAGAGCAGATATAATTTTCTGTGAAATCTCTAAAACTTTGAATTGTAGAATAACTAATTCTATGAATCTGTAAGGGAAATCAGGAAAATCTCGAAATTGTATAAATACTTTAAAAAATACGGCAAGTAAATGAAAAAATCTAAATATATATACAATAGCATTCAAATCTAGAGATCTAAAAATACCAGAAATACAACACAAACTTATGTATAACGATTTTTTTTATTCCGCGACAATAAAAAAGAATCAATAGTAAGATACTAACCCGAGAATAAAAAAAAATCAAAAGTTTCTTACATTTAAACATTACAAAATCCACATAATAATATTTGAAACATTTTATCCTTGAGAGTCAAAAAACTGCACAAATATTGTTTTTACTTTTCAAATCCTCATAAAACGTTTAGACCATGAATCTAACTTTTACTGAGAAAAATATTCGTCTATCTATTCGAATCAAATAGAAAAATTCATGAGTTTTTACGTTTCACTTTCACGTCGAGGAATTTCAAAATTCATAATTTTCACACGTAATAAAAGTAGATCGAGTCCAAACGGCTCTACGAAATGCGTACGAAAAATTCCCAAGGCTTTCGAAAGTCTCAATAACAGTTAAAAAAACGCAAACACAACTCGGAGAACAAAAAATACTTAAACTTTTTATTTTTCTTTTATTCATAATGAGGTGAACGCGTGATCATGTAACTAAAGTGCGATACAAGCGTGAAAAATTGTTCATCCACTTGTTGTAAGAGCGCTGGAGAAAATTAATGGCCTGATGTAAAATTAAACTGAACATTGCTCGTACAAAAAAAAACGACAAAATATTTGCGAGTGAATCACGGACTTGAAGTTCAAATTCAAATTCCAACATTGGATTTTTCAGATAATTTTAGTCACTTACATTGGATGCAAATTTAAAGGATTATTTTTTATTAGGTAAATGAGGTAATTTATGAATTATTTTCTTTGAAACAAAAAAAATGCAACTTTATTTTGATTGCAGTTTTTTTCATTCACGTGTACTACTTTCACTTTCTAGTTGACAGAGAATATCAAAGTTTTTTCGTGCCTTGGGACAGGAGCATACATATTTAATTTAATTTATGAAACGCGCTTATAACGTGTGTTACGAATTACGAAATGCTTGGATTACTTTTTACGATTACTTCTCAGAGGGGGTAAAGCGCGATTTTTTTAGTTATATAGTAGTTGAAATTTAAACAACGAGCGAGAGTTAGGAATAAATTATTATTTTTCTTCGTAACATGCATAAGACTGTATATGATTTTCAACTCAAATCTGAACATTTTGAAAAGTACCGAAAAATCACAAAAAATCTATAAGAGCTTGATGAAATTCGAAAAGTTTTAGATAGTTTCTAATGTTTGACAAATTTTGAAGATTGTTCGAAATTGAAAGGATTACGAATAATTTTATTAAATCCGAATAACTTTTTGAATTGATAAAAGTGTAAATGAATTTAGTAAATTGTACTGAAATACATGTTTTTCTTCCAAATTTCGACGATAATTAAATTGCGTTACTCAAAAAATATTTGTGTATAAAAAAAGTTATATGAAATTACGAAAAGTCTTAACGAGTTGGATAAATTCCTTTGAAATTTTGAAAGTCTTGTAAATAATGAATAATCATTGAAATTTGGTAAATTTTGAGAAATTTCAACGCTGTAAATGTTCAATTCTATCGAAAATTCCAAATACTTTAAAAATTCGTATAATTTCAAGGGACTAATTTTTATTTTTCAGATTGTGTTCTGTACCATGTTTCTTTGAAATGTGTAAGATATTTTTCGTACGTACGTTTTTACAAAATTGTGGTAATTATAATTTTTTTAATTCAATAAAAAAATATTACAAATATACATTTCAAAAAATTATGATCATGAACAATCACCCCATATATAAATAAATGTAAATATATAATAATATACAGGGTGGTCCAGTTTTAACAGATAATAATTTAAGCAAATTTTTTTCATATTTTTCTGAATCGAAAAGTCCTTTGCCACTTTTCATAAAACTCAAAAACAAAAAAGTTATTCAAGTTTGGAATATAAACAATAAACGTGCTTTTACGAGGAGTGGGAATAAAAACCACGTACCAAACTTTACCCAAATTTTCGTCATATTTTTTTGATTAAAAAAGTCCTTTGCCACTTTTTAAAAAACTCAAAATCAAAAAAGATATTCGAGTTAGTAGTTTCGACCAATCAAATTTCTCAGATTTCAAACTCGAATATCTTTTT
>JAPYZL010039508.1:0-10314 GCA_030522825.1 Platygaster orseoliae
TTAAAGGATGATTTGAATAAAAATTCATGTACCTATCAGACGAAGTCATCTTACGATACCAATTCAATATTAGATCATTACCCCTTCTTTGAATTTCAACATCAAGAAAACTCAGGGAATTGTCACTCTCCATCTCCGAGGTAAATTGCAGTCTAGCATGATAACTATTAAAAATCTCTAACATCACTTCAACCCTATCTCTGCTGAAGTGATGTTAGAGATTGTGAATAATTTCGACGATACTGAACATCGGCCTTCAAATGTTAATTGTGAGTTTTCGTTTTACATTTTATTAATAGCAATCGGTGTTGTGGAAAAAAATTGGAATTGTGATGTAATTTTTACAGTAAACAACAAGGAATAAAGTTTGAAAAGGGTGGCAAACAAGGTCACCGAAAATAAAGTTTGAAAAGGGTGGCAAACAAGGTCACCGAAACGTTACGAAAAGAAATTGGCTAGTTGAGAGTTTTTTTTCTCCTTGAACATAATTATAAGTGTTACAGAGATTAAAAATAGCACTTAATAGTTAATACATGTTTCGCATATGAATATAGAAAAAGTTACTTGGAGCCTATGAATTTACTGATGATTATGAATTCTATAATCTAATTCCAAATAAACGGTTCGCAAACTAAAATTAACAATCACGTTGAAAAAAACGGTGAGCGAGTATAACCTTTAGGTATTCTATACTTCGTTGTTCCGCTCGACGCAGGTTGTGTGGGAGTAGGATCGGGCTGTGTTGGACAGTCGGAGGAAAATCGGCACTCTGGAAGACATTTTCGTGGAGGATATTTTTTGATCAATTCTAGGAGAGGAGGGAGTTTTTTTCTTGGGGGTTTCCTTCGGATAATCTGAGGGGTGGGAGTGTAGGGTGTTGGTTTCACCTTTTCCGGGGACTAGACTTCAGGTTCTGAAAGGGGTCGATTTTCGGGAGGTGGTGCTTCAGGTGGCAGGAGAATATCGTGAACAGGGAGAGGGAGGTGTGCTCTATAACTCCAGGGAGTATAGGCCCACTGAGGACACTGAGAAGGTAGTGATGGCGGTGGCGGTGATAGCGGTGGTGGTGGTGGTGGTGGGCGTAGGAGAGCAGCGAGCCGGGGTCTGTATGCGGGGGCGAAGTCGAACTTGGCCCACAGCGAGTCCAGGTGACCTTTGGGCAGTGGGTCAGCGGTGCAACGTATCCTCTGGTTACACTCCGGGCATGTTAAATTCACTGACTGGTTCCTTGGATACAATGTGCAGCCGTATACGCTGCTGGCGTGCCAGCTGACGACCTGGTCGGGGCTGACTCGTGGGTCGCATGGGAAGTTCGGGAACTTCCCCTTAGTCCACTGTATCAGGACCCAGAGCTCCAAGGAGTTGGCCCTGCGGTAGTTCCGAATATGTGTAGCCTTTCCTAGTTCTCGTTGCCAGGTCTGGTTGCGGGTGCGCTGCAACAACCTATCCGCCACTGGAAAGAGGAGGGGGAGGTTTTTGGAAATGCTAATATTTTGTATTTTCTGTCTTTTTTCTTTACTTACTGGTTTCACTCAAGACGAGGAGCAGACAAACAGTTTTTCGGGTACTCGAGCGTGGAGCCCTCGGAGATGATTTTCAACAATCTATTTTTTTCTATGTTCAGGTCAAGGAGCTTTTTTTTGGATTTGTTTTTGCTCAGGTCGAGGAGCCTTCGGATGTGGTGCTCAGGTCGAGGAGCTACCACTTTGATTCGTGTTCAAGAAGTGATTTGCTATGAGATTTGAGCCCCTTTTTATACCTATCTTGAGCTAAGGAGAGTAAAGGAAGCATCGAGGAGAAGTCGCGACAAGTTACGCAATGAGCGTTATCGAAATTGTTTAGGCTAAGGTATTAAAGCCTAAACAAAACGTGCCGATATCGGGCGTACGATATCGCCGCGGTGCGTTCGCACAAAGCCCAACGCGTGATCCGTGCGAGGAGGAAAGCGAGTGGCGTCCCGCAGAGGTGATAAAACTCGCCGTCCTCTATTTTTCTTTTGCTTAATTTTTATGTCCCTTTACGAAATCGCGAATTCAAAAAATCCCTCATTCTCAATATCGTTATTTCACGACGTTCACGAAATAACTTTGTTCGTAGGTTTTCGAAACTCGGAGGTTTGAAAACCGTGTTTCGTCACAGTATTTTCTTTGAAAAAATGTTTTATGTGTCTTGTTATAAGTGTTTCAACAAAATGTACAAAACTTTGATCATTCCTGACAAAATTCGCCATTGATTTCATTTTTTTTCGAACAAATTGAGAAAGTATGCATGTCCGCTAAAAATGGCCAAAATATGCATGCGTGCATATTTTTATCAACTCTGATAATAATAACAGATTCTAATTTTCATCGTTTTTCAGTGCAAACCTTATCATATCGGGAACAAAGCTATTCTTTTGGGCGACGCAGCGCACGCTATGGTCCCGTTCTACGCCATGGGAATGAACACGGTAATATTTTACCTCATTTTTAAAAATATCTTCACTCGTAATATTTTATATAGAAATATACTTTCATATCATACTTCCAATCCTGCCATAATAACTAACTTGTTTCATCATCGCCATTTTCAAAAATAACAACATTCTAGATGGAAAATTTACTTTATCTTCACATTGCATCGCAAGTAGGGAAAATGAATGACAGATTTTTCAGAATTTGATCCTTTGGGATAAAAAGTTTTATAGATCCTTGAGAAAATTATGTTTTCATACACAAATTGTTTCATATATACCTAATACATGGACTGCAAATTTTTAAAATATTTCTAGTATTTTTTTGTCGATGACAAATAAAATTTGTTATATTTTTATTTGTCCTCAAACTATTTGTAGTATATTAAATATTTTTAGCGGACTGCAAGTTTTTTGATATTTCAATATTTTTAAGTATTTATGATATTTCGTAGTATTATTTAGTATTTCTACATATATTTCTCATTTTTTATAGATTGCTCCATACTGTTCTAAAATTATATTCTTAAAAATTTAAAGTTTCATTGTTTCAAAGTATTTTCTTAAAAAATTCATTGATTTCTAGTCCTGACAGTACTTTTCTTACCAGTTTATTATTTTTTGATTTCTGTATTTATTTCAAGAATTCGATACTTTGAGATTCAAAATTGAAGAAATTTTTAAGAAGAGATATAGGTATATTACTACTATTTTATACATTTTGATGGTCTGTTAGTATTTTGAGTATTTTTGATATTTTTTTGTATTTTTCAAATTTTCAAATAGATGTTCATAGATATCTACAGAATTTGCTGTAATAGAATTCAATGATTTCTATTTTTCAGTACATATTTCGATAGATTCTGCAGAATACAGTTTAATAACAGATTTAGAGTATCTTCCTAGCTTTCTTAGACTTCCAGTATTTTGCGTATTTTCTGAAATTTTTTCAGTTTCAATATCTTTCCAATATTCCAATAGATCTCTTCATAGATTTTTAGTATATCATGCTTGAGCATTTAATATTCGATAGAATTTGAGTACACTGACAACTCATTTATATCCGCTCTCTCTATCTCACTCTACACTCGTTTATATCCGCGATTTCAATAGAATTTTCTGATATAAACGAGTGTAGATTTCAGGTAAATTATTTTTTATACGTATTAATTTTAGGAATTTTCGTTTGTAAATTTCAAGTACCTATATTTAGTATTTATCAATAATAATACGAATTAGAAGAATTCTCTAGTATTTTATAGATTTCTTTCGAATTTTTGAACCCATAAAAAAAAAACTTAGTCTTGAAGTATTCCTATCATAAAATGAAATCGTTTCAGAATTACATGAAATCCCAAGAGCTCACCGAGTGAGAAAAACCTCACATTTTCTAAAAATTTTCAAACGCATTCATCGAAGCAAGTTCCAAGTTTTTTATCAATACCTGTAAATTAACCTTAGAATGGCACACTCACTTTTTTTACCGTTGTACTGGTGACTGAGGTACAAACGTACCCCACGCTTTTGATCACAATTTTTGCAGGTAAAAATGTATGAAACGGGGCCTTATAGTACATCATTCTCTTTGTTTTTTAACTGCAAAGACAGCGGTGTTAGTGAAAGTACGAAATTTATCAAATAAATGATACACAAATTGACTTGAACAAAAGAAAAGGAAAAAAAACGCGGTTTTGACTTTTTTTTACAAAAGTTACTATAACTTTGTGAATTTTCAACCGATTTAAGAAAAATTTAATGATTCTTTAAGTTGAAAGAATTTCTTAGAAACAGTAATAATTGATTATATTTTTCCAAAAAAGTGCAATTATTTGAAAGACAGAAAGTTGAAAAATCGGGTTTTGGAAAATACCACGAAATAAGCTGGAAATTGAAATGAAAATAATATTATGAGGTAAAATTATAAAATAGTATATTATGAGTTATTATGGTTAGTAACCAAAACTTCGTAATAAGTCGTAGGCTACTTCTGATTAAGAAATTCAACAGTTTTGCTACAATGCAACAATATTGATAAAGAAATTCGTGACCTTTTAGCTTCATTTCATACAACCAAGTGCAACCTTTTGCAATAATCATTTCATTTGCATCGAAATACTCTACCATTTTTATAAGGTACATTATGATTTTTTTGTAAATGACTTGACGCATTTTTAATTTATTTTTAATAGCTTAGTGATTTTTCGTCTATAAAAAATTTAATAGTTCGGTAGTTTTTTGTGAATAATTTTTTTTGCTCTGGTTATAAATCACGATTTTCATTCAAAAACTAGGGTTTCGAAGATGTTCTGCTTTTGGATGAACTGCTGGAGCTGCATGATTCCGATCTAGAAAAAGCGCTGTCGCAGTTTTCCGCTCTTCGTTGTGAGAATGCTCACGCTATTTGTGATCTTGCGATGTATAATTACATAGAGGTATTTATTGTATTTATTAAAAACTGAGTTATAAATAATAGAAATGATTTTATGATAAACATGAATAATTTTGCGTACAGATGCGTGATTTGGTGACTCGCAAAAGTTTCGTTATGAGAAAAGTGCTGGACTCGATGCTTTTTTTTATGTTCCCGAAGTTATGGATTCCATTATACAGTACAGTTCATTTTTCGAGGATGCCTTTCAAGAAATGTATGTCAAACAAGGCTTGGCAGGATGAGGTAATTTTGATTTGTTTTGGGTATATAAATGTAAATATGGAGCCCAGCGAGAAAAGAGCTCTTATGCAAGAAGGACATAATGGCCATTTTCTTGCGGCTCGTCACAAATGATGAGTTAGAAAAAAACGGTATTTGGAGGTGGAAGTAATATCATCATAAAAAATAATTACATGTTGAATTAAGTAAACATATGTGGAAGAACCATGAGTTATTGATTAACTTTATGATTTTAAACGATGTAACATGTTTTTATGAAATTTATAAACGTTGTCACAGATTCAACAAATTTTTAGAGTTTTGCATAGGTGTATTGACGATGTAATTAATTTTCGATGATTTTTTATTTTCAAAAATTTTCAACATTATACAAACTAAGCACAACTTCCCAAATGTAATAAAAATTTGTCACACTTTCCAAGTGTAAAATTATTAAATAATATGAAAACACTTTCATATGGGAATATTTTGATCTATAGAGAGGTGAAAATATTTTCTGGTTTTTTTTTTATTTTGTTACAGGTTATACAGAATGTTTTGATTGGAGTCTCTGTATTTTTAATCGCAACATTTTTGTACTATGTTTTATACTTCTAAACTCTGCGAAACTTGGAAATCAATAAATGTTTGTAGGAAGAGAAACTTTTTATAATGTCAACATGAGATTAATTTTTGTATGAACAATAAAGAGCTTAAATTTGACGTTCGTTATTTTTTTTTATTTGACCTATTAAATAAGGTTATATCTGAGGGACCTGGTGTTGGGACCAGAGGAGGGAGTGGAATTGTTTTCCGAGTCAGGTCAATTGTTTCCAACACACAGCCCCTACAAGCACTGGAAGGACGTGTGCTTCGCCGGCGAGAGGGACCGGGTGGTTCTAATGGTTTTCGAGCCACAGGGTCTATCCTTCCCAAGGGCTTAGCAACCCCAGGTCGTGCGGTGTTAGGCAGGGAGTGAGCGGACTGGGGGTCTGGGAATCCAAATATTATCGTATTGTAGCCCGTGCAAGGTTTCCGCAAGACGGGCTTTCCCGTGGACGTCGTCCACGAAACAAGAACACCAGATTACCATACTTCGTAAAGTCTACAATCAGAAATGAAAACTTCAGACTTAAAAAAAGTCTAATTGAAAAAGAAAAGAAAAAAAATGAAATATAGAATGAGATTCCGGAAAAGTTACTTTGAAAAGAAATGAAAAACGAAAAAATACTCCAGACTTTGGAAAGTCTAGTAAAAAAAAAAAAAAAAAAAAAGAAACCGAATGTATATGAAAATACCAGACTTCGCTATTTGTAAATATCGAAACTGAAATTAATTATCGCATTTCGTAAAGTCCGTTTAAAATACAAATAACTAAAATAACCACCAGATTTCGCAGTCTTGGTGAAACATCAAAAATGAAATTATTAACCGAATTTGTGAAGTCTTTTTGAACTATGAAAAATATAGTGCATTGTGCAACTAAGGCTAAAAGTTGCCGATTTGAGGCCTCTGAAGTTATCGGTCCCGAGCAAAGTGAGTTAACAACACCTCATAAAATGCTTTTTTATATCAATATTTCTTATAAATCGAGTTTTCTCTTTTTAAGCACAATCAATATTTACGCGTAACTGCTTAGATGATTCTCTATGTAATCGTAATGTTGGCCTGCCAGGCAAAAATATACTTTTGGCCCTAGGGCAAATCCGTACTGCGCATGCGCAGTTGCCACTTCGCGTCGTCGGCCTGCAATTGGTTACTTTTGGCGTACGTAAACGGGCCTAAAATCTCGCGTTTTGAGTGCACTGTTGTTGAAAAAAAATTGTTAATCGATTTTGTAAAGCCTAGTTAAAAGACCAAATAAATGAAATAACCACCGGACTTCACGAAGTCTTTTTGAAATATCAAAAATGGAATTATTAACCGTCTTCGTAAAGCCTGATTGAAATACCAAAAATGAAATTATCAATCGACTTCGTAAAGCTTCATTAAAATACAAAATAATTGAAATAACCATCAGACTTGGCAAAGTCTTTTTGAAATACCAAAAATGAAATTAATAACCAACTTCGTAGAGCCTGATTAAAATGCAAAATAAATAGAATAACTACCAGACTTCACGAAGTCTTTTTGAAATACCAAAAATGAATTTATTAATCAACTTCGTTAAGCCCGATTAAAATACAAATATAAAATGAAACAATTACGATCTCGAAAATGCAAAGAGAAAATATTACCTACGCGAAAAATCCGGATGAAACACCTGATTCCGGTAAACTAGTCAGTAACCGAAAAGTAGAAAAAATCCGCAAAAACGATGGGTGATATTGTTAACCGAAAAACACTTCTGTGGGGGGAAAAAAAAACACGAAACCAGAATTTTAGCTCAGGCGTGCCCTAAACAAGAAAACCAACAGATCGAAGGAAAGGGGAAAAAAGGATATCGAGGTTTGCCAAAAATCTATTAACTGGTTTATCTCTGAAGGTAGGTGTGTCGAGCCACTGGAGAAAGTTGCTGAGATTTTTGCTTCCTGGTGAGTTGCAAATCGCGCTCAGACGAGTCGAATTTTAACAGCCATTAGGAACACTCCCGAATATCGAACTGCCAGAAAATTTCCGGGACAAAGTTTCGAGTTGGAAAGATTGGCCAAAAGTGTGTCCTAATTTCAAAAGTGGTAAACCAGCCCATCCAAAGGCCAGCTTCAGATTCATTCAGATTCCCGTTTTTACACATAAAAACGCATTCCTAGCTTCCTCTTAAGTTTCACAGATAACGCGTTTTCCATTACCCATCCCAATCCCTTATTCCTATTTCGATACCTATTGCAAAGCTGGAGTGAGAGGAAAAAAAATGATCCCGCCTTCATGGTGTGTTGCGACTCGAGCGAACATGAAGCATGAAAAATGAAGGAAGAGTATCAAATTTCATAAACCTGTCTAGAAACTAATAAAAAATTGACTTTTTGAAAAATATACAACTTATGGTATTTTTTTTTCGTTGAATGTATAATATTAAAAAAGTTTAAACAATAGTAAAAATATAAATCATTTATGAAAGAATTGCTAGTATATACTGTAGTAATATAGTAATATACAGCTAGTAACAACTCTTTCATTTTGCTGTGATTCCGTATTTGAAACCAGTTATTTATAAATGAATAAACAAATTCTTTTATGTGTCATTCTCTACGATCGTGTATAATCGTGTCCCCACTCAATATTTTGAACAAAACAATCGAAATAGCAATTTTTTTCCATATTATATGTTTGGCGTCGGAACGATAAAAAAAAGCACAAAGCGAGTTTCAATATCGTACGTCTTTTTCAGAATGTGTTGTTAAAGGGTGAAAATCGAGTGAAAATGTAAGCACCGTGGCTGTCCCCATAGGGACTGCACTAGATTGCAGTCTAGATTTCCAAGTTATCTTTTCGTTTATTTCTCATACCATAGAAAGAACAAGGTTCTTTTTTTTGGAAAGAATATTAGAAGACCTTCAAAATGACGTATTATACATTTACACTTATGGCGTTTTCAATTAAAAAATATGTCTATATTTTGTACCCATGTTTTGCAATGTGCACGCGTCATATCGTTTAGCGAGGTGTGAAAATCGAAGTATTGCGTGAATCAAAGTGCGAATCATTTTTTTTTTTTCATTGTTTATACATAAATTGTCAACTATTCAAAGCCCTGTCACATAAACTGAGAATAAGATAAAGTGTCACGATTATTCATAGAAAATTCTAACCGGTATAATAATAATTACGTGTAAGTACTGTGGTTTCGGTAATTCGTTGTGGCTTTGCTTGATAAAAGTGAGTGATGTGTCTAAATTCGAGATTCAGCGTCTAGTTGATGATACTAGAAGTGCTTTACTCTGTATTTTTTTTTTCATATTTAGTTAAAAAAAAAAAACCCGATGTAAGCACCGTGGCATGTAAGCACTGTGGCATTTTTTTTTACAAAAATGTCTTCAAAATCATTAAAACAATCTACACAATTGATACTTGGAAATTGAACTTTTATTATAGAGATTGTGTGAGACTTGATTTAGGGAAAATAAGTTAAAGAACACATCATATACAAGTCAATATGCGAAAGAGTAGTTTTAGGTGTTATGTTTTAGAAAAATTTTTTTACACTTACAATAAATCCTTAATTCTTCTTTTATCACAGTGATATTGATAAAGTAGGATCAGAATATTACGAATTATAACAATCAAAAAAAGTTTTTTAGTATTTTTTAACGAAAATTTCCCCTCTAAGGCGTCTACGAGCACTATTTTTGCTCTAGATGTTTCGTAGAATATTGTCTTGTGCAATAAGATACTATTTCGTAAATGATAATGTAGGAAATTTTGAACTGAATTCATATAAATATACTGTACACTGATTTGGAGAAATAAATAACCATAAAGCTGGAAAACAAAAATGATCATTGCAATTTCGGTGACGATAGTCACAATAGAATGACTGGTCACATTTTATTTTTAGCGAAATTTTATAACTCATCTACGAAAGTTGTAAAAGTTTCCAAGATTATAATAATAATATGGATGTAAACGTCAGATAAATAGATATTCATGCTACAAAGGAGAAAAAGGATGATTCCAACGAGTGCAGTTGCGCACTCGCTTCGCTCGCGCCAAAACTTTGCATTCGTTGGAGTCATCCTTTTTCTCCCTTGTAGCATATAATATTTTTTCCCATGCATGTGTAAAAGTGGCCACTTCATTTTTATGCAACGCAGGAACGAAATCCTCTTTTTGGAGTGTTCAGAAATTAGCGGGAGATATTAATAAAACCCTGGGGAAATATTTATCAATCCCGGATCACGGGTAAGAAATTTGCCTGATCCGTGATTAATGAATGTTTTCCAGGGTTTTTGTTGATATTTCCTGCTGATTTTCGAGAACCCCAAAAAGGGGCTTTTGTTCCCGCGTTCCATAAAGATAAAGCGGCCTTTTTTACGGATGCATGGGAAAATAGTACATTATGTAACGTAGTGCAAGGGTCGAATTCGGCGAAGACGAGGGTTCAGGCCCGAGGCGAAGCCAAGGGTTTGAATCGTCTTCGCAAAATGAGACACTTGCACTAAGTTATTAGGTGCGCTACTAAGTTCTCGCTGTTTGTCAGTAGATGGCTCTAGCAGTAAGAGTTGGTCGATTTTGACATATCCAAAACGTCACGAACCAAGCTTAGACATATGGT